>JBAFTB010000015.1:31608076-31622746 GCA_037177355.1 Melanotaenia trifasciata
AGAAAGAAAGAAAGAAAGAAAGAAAGAAAGAAAGAAAGAAAGAAAGAAAGAAAGAAAGAAAGAAAGAAAAAGAAAACTACAAAGATGTTACAACCATTGCATGCTACACGTTCTATGTCCCTTTCTGTCAATCACAGTTTGTTTTCTTCTGTCAGTTATTCAATCAGGACATAATCAGCTGTTTTTCTAGCACTTGACAAGGCCAGCTAAACGCCACAGCTTCATCACTGGAATCCTGAAATTTAAGCCCAAAATAAAAGAGAGCGAGATGAATGTTACGGAGCTGAAAAACGATGCCCAGCTCCTCACTCCACTTCACTTTGCTTCTAAGCTAAATGCTAAGTTGCTAATAAAGAGCTAATAGCTGCTGGTATTCTGATCCCATACTAGAGAACATGCTGTATGGAGGCTACAGCAGCCTCCATACAGCATGTTCTCCCCCGAACCCCGAACCCTGACCTCCAAACCCTAAATCCTAAACCCTGAACCCCGAACCCTGAACCCTGAACCCGTAACCCCAAACCCTGAACCCTGACTTCCAAACCCTAAATCCTAAACCCTGACTTCCAAACCCTAAATCCTAAATCCTAAACCCTGACCTCCAAACCCTAAATCCTAAACCCTGAACCCCGAACCCTGAACCCGTAACCCGTAACCCCAAACCCTGGACCCTGAACCCCAAACCCTAAACCCTGAACCCCAAACCCTAAACCCTGAACCCCGAACCCTGAACCCCAAAGCCTGAACCTCGAACCCTGAACCCTAAACCCTGAACCCCAAACCCTGAACCCTGAACCCTGAACCCTGAATCCAAAACCCTAAACCCATAACCCTGAACCCCGAATCCTGTATGTTTTGTTTTTGTTGTTGTTAAATTGTGGTGTCCGCTCAAATGAACAGATTTGATTTCAGCATGTAGTAAACAACATTATCAATGCAGATCTGATGTCATCTAATGGTTTGTTGTTTCTGCTCATAAATAATATTTTTCTCAATGTTTTTGTCTGTAAGCCACAATCTCTTCATTGAGCCTGGTGTGCCTCAAGGCCAGGCCCCCCTTCAAAAAGGGATTTCATCTCCTGGTAAAATAAAGGTTAAAACAATTAGAAAAATAAAATAAGAAAAGATTTGGGAGAACCTATTCGCATTTCTCCAGCAAAGCCTCCTGACCAGGACTAAGCAGCAAACTACAACGAAGCATCTGCACCGTGACTAGCCGGCCCTGCGCTTCTACCCCACGGTGATCATCTGAAAGAGACTCACCTGTTTATAGGCTTCCTCTGCATCACGAGATGATACTAGAATGATTGATTGATCGCATTGTTAAGCACAAAATGTTCTTTTCGTCTAAAATAAGGCCTACTCTAAATTTTAGTTTACAAACACTAAATCAGGGGTGTTCAACCTGTGGCTCCAGAGCAGCAAGTGGCCCTCTGGATCTTCCACAATGGCTCTTAATACACGGCTAAACATGCTAAAGAACTAACTCATGTTATTAAATACAGATATAAAAACAAATGCAGATTTTTTTCTTTGAAGAATTGCATTGAATTTCCACCACATGACTAAAAGTACCAGGAATATTTCTTTTCATCTATTTTTCTTGTCATTAGGTTGGAAACTATGGACTTTTTTTAACATCATTTTCAACAAATATCTACATCCCATAGAAGAAAGTCTGTCTATCCTTTATTTGCAAAACCTTTATGTTTTTATTTATTTTAAACCTAAAAATAAATAAAAATGTGGTTCTTCTATACGAGATATTTATCAGAAATTCTACATTTTTTCCAAAAGTAATTTAATAATTTAAATAATAATTTAGTAATTTAAAGACTTTAGGTACTTAAAAAGACTCTGAAACTGGATGAATATTCTCAAGCGAAGTTCGCTTGTTGCAATGGCAGCAAAACTTGCTCTTCTTAAGCTCCATAGAGCTAAAACGGCGTCTTTATGGTAAGAAAATGAAGATTCCATCCTTTATCTTTGAGCACGTCATCTTCTACATATCTGTTTTTACTGCATGTTCAAAGTTCCTACACATGAATTTGTGTTGGAAAGATTTTTTTCCTCATACCTGCTTTGCCAATCTGAACAGCCAGTTTGGTGAGCTTGCCCTGCAACACACTCTTCTCTTTCTTTGGAACGTTGGTCTTCTTCTTCTCTCTGTCCTCCACCTCCCCTCCCTCTGCACTCTTAAGGGGTTGCATCTCCATGGCAACACCCCCATCCTGCTTCTTGGCTGAAAAAATATAAATAAAAAATAGATAAATAAATTCCAGTACATCCCCTTCTGCACAGCAACTAAAAAATGAGGCAATCTAATCCCATGTTCAGCCCGAGCTCCACATCAGGAGGTTTTACCTTTGTTCTGATTGTTCTCCACGGCTCCATCCGGCTGTTTTCCTGAGACAGGGAGTTGAGTTAGGCAGATGTTAAAGAGGCAGTGAATATCATTGTTAGAAACAGTTCATATTTCAGAATTTGGGGCAGCCACACACTTCCAGAAACAGAAAACCAAAGAGAAACAACACTAAAGGGAAGAATAGTAAAGGTTCAGATGTCCATCAGAGGTTACTGTCACTTTCACCGTGTACACCGTGGTGCATTCACTGACTGAGGAAAGGAGCAGGGCAGACAACTTCACGCTCACATACCATTGGTGACTGTGCTGTTACTGGCATCTGTAGATGAGATGAGCAACTGAGAACTGTCCTCTGTTTTGGGAATGTGTGAAGAAGGAAGGTTTTGGGGGGAAATTTTGACAAAAAGGGAAAAAAGAGAGCAAAAAAAGGGAAGAATAAAAACCTCAAGCAGTGAATGTGATTGCAGGCACAACTCTAGTAGCAGAGCGCTGTGATGACAGTAAAGAATAAAAATTTAAATGTAATATTACCGCAGTTTTGAAATAAATGGTAAGAGTAAACAGAGCTAGGAAGAGCTAACATGCTAGGGTATTTGTAGAAGTCTTGTGAATAATTGATTAGCTCCAGTAAATGACTGCCTGAGTGATCAAGCCCACAGAGGTTCCTGTCAGATGCAGCTAACACTGCGGGAACAGAATAAGGACGATAAATAATAAAATGAGAAAATAAAAATCTTCAGCTAATGTGCTGTTTTCCATTGCTGCATTCTAAGATGAGGCTTACTTTTTCTAAGATGCCAGCGATACCACACGCAGTCCCGTGCACGTGGGAGCTGCAGTGGAAGAGTGCCGTGCTAATGATATTAACCTTAAGTGCTTCTGAAAGTATGTGCAGCCTCTGTTGTCTGCAGCTCTGCTATGACTGCATGGCCCTTCTAAAACAGATTTGAGCATAGACTAATGCTTCATGCATTGACCAACCACTGCTCTTCTCCCTTACCTCCCCCCTCCCCTCCTGCTCTTTCAATAATTGATTGAATCTGCAGCCTCTCTCACTTTCTCAGATTAAAGGAGGGAAGTGAAACAACAGAGTGGAAAGGCAAAGACAGAAAAGTGAAAGAGGGCACTGTAGAGGGGTAAACAAGAGACCAAGTTAGAGAGAGAAAAGGTGGAGGGGGCAAGAGAATGTGAGAGAAACAAGGATCGAAGCAATGGATAGAGAGGATGTGGGCTAAATTATCTATGAAGTTAAACTGGTGCATTTCCTGTCAAAGCTCTTATCTGAAATCAGTAGAGCATCCGACTGACTGCACCGACACATGCAGGCTGCAATGTGTGAGCAGGGATGGATTATGAAAACAGGCCTCTGGGCACAGATGTGACCACCCCCCATCCTGCCATGAGAGTGAGAACACAGCAGCCATGTCTGGCATTCCTGGTCCTTACGCTGCGGATGTTTAGCCTCTCATGTTGGTCATTTATGTCTTTATGTTCTCTGAGGATGCTCTTCGGTTGTTTTGTGTTTCCTTGGTCTCATTTTGTCTGTGGGGTTTTCTGGATCTCTTAAAGGCTTATTGTGGGTTTTTGAGTCTATTAGTTGTTATTCTGCCGTCTCTTTACGATCCTTTCGTGGCTCTTTAAGGCTTTTTGTTGTATCTTAGTGGTCATTTTGTGATTTTTGGTCATTTTGTGATTTTGTTTGCATGTCTTTATATGTTTGCCATCTTTATGTATCTTTGTGTTGTTTTTGTGTGTCAGCTGTGTTTTTATTTTTCTCTGTGGGTGTGTGAGACAGTCTGTGATCACCTTTTTGTGTCTTAGATTTGCAGTAAATGTGTCTCTCTGTGGTAGTTTAGTGTCTTTTTGGACATTTGGTTATTTAGTGGTGACAGGAGCTGATTGTCCAGAATGTTGCACAAGCTGCTGAGATTAGCGTTCTTCACATCCTCTACACAACACACTGAAGAAACAGCAAAGCATGTTCAGTCAGAGACTTCTTCAACTCCAACGAAAGACAGATAGGTGTCGGAGATCACTCCTGCCAGCAATTATCACCCTTCGGAACAAAACACTAAATTCATGAATAACTATTATTGGTTTTATTTGTTTTAAATCCTACTACAACATTGAAATTTCCCTCTGGGATAAATGACGTATTTTTCGTTTTATGCCTCTGTGTGTTTACTTCGTGTGGTCCTTTCAGACAGATCTTATGTCGCTGTGATTCTTCTGCTTCTCGTTCTGGTTTTTTTACATGACTGAGTCTGTTGTTGGTTCTTTTTCTATTTGCTGTAATTTCTTTATAGTCTTTTACAATGTTTTTGGGTCATCTGGTTGTTTTGTCTAATTTTGTAGACTTTTTTTATTAACTGTGATTTTCATTATCCTATTCAGGAGTTTACGTTAGTTTGTTTGTTTGTTTGTTTTGTACCTGGTTTATGGTAATTTGATTTTATTCCAAATTATGAATACATCATTACATTACCAGTAATTTCAAATAGGTTCTCAGGTCCTTCCTCTTCAACCTAGAAGGCTTTTTCAATAATCCATCCATGTGTATATTACCTTGAGAGGACTAAAATAACAATCCAGGGAGATGATGGAGACATATGAAAGAACTTTTGTTAAAACTTGTTTTATATTCTCTACTGACTTGTCACAGTATTGAGTTTGTTCATGTCATTCTTTAAACTAGTAAAACTACAAAGGAGCTGAAATGGAGATTTAAAAACAAAACATCTTAAAGTCTCTCTGACTGCAGCCTAAAACTTAGTCTGTAAAAGTTTGTCCACCAGGTCACCAACCTTTCTTCTCTTTCCCGTCTTCCTCCACGTCTCCGGCGCCGAGCAGGGTGAAGATGATGCCCGTCTGGGAGTTCACGCCGACAGCTGTCACCAGCATCCTGCCCGAGCCCTCCATCACATGGGTACCTAAACACCCAAACACGCTGGTTCAGATTCAGCTGGGACAGCGGTTCCCACACTTCTGCAGGGCCCCCCTTTCATCAAAAACAGTAATGTGGGAGATGATCTTCTGTCACCACTTGGTAGAGAAGAACTGTTATTAACTCAGAATGGGCTTTGAGACTTCAACAAAGCTTAAAACTCTTGACCCATGAGTGTTAAAAACATGCACATTCGTGTCTTTTTTTCCTCTCTGTCTTTTAGAACCATGGAAAATGGCTTATAAATAATAATGCAGGATGAGCAACATCTTCCAGACCCAAAGCACACACTCTGCTTCCAGCTCAAGAACAAGGTGGAGTCAGCTCATAATTCAGCCTTGATTCGTGACTCTGGTCACCTAAAAGCCTAAATTTCCATCAATATTTCCACCAACGTCTGAGAGAAAAAGAAGAACCACTAAACTCCTAAAAACTGGCCTCTGAAGTTGTGGCAGAGGTTCAGTGAGGAGGATGTGTTTTCCCACCCTGGCCTCTTCGCCTGCACCTTCTGTTCTTTCCTTCTTCTTCTGACCAGCCTTCATCCAACCCACATCCCCCAGACGTCTCTGCCACCTCCTAACCTCCTAACCGTCTGCGAAGGTCCCATCCTATAGTCTTTGTTCAGGTTAATGCATCGATAAGCTGAATTAACAAACAAAAACATTTTCAAATCATCCCTGGTATATCAATCAATGACTTTTCATCCTTTTAATGGAACTCCAATGGATACTAATTGAACTAATAGGCACTAAAATGTCTATACAGTATGTTGTATTTACAATGCTTTAATAATTGTCCTTTTTATATGGCAACCATGACCTCAGAGTCAGAATATTCCTTTCTGCCAGATCATTTACAAAGTTAATAATAAACAAAAAGTAGGAGAGTGATTTGTGTGACTCATAATGCTATTTTATAACATGTCATAGATTATTAAGTAAGGTTTTATTTGAGTTTAAGACTAAAATCGGAATTGAATTAACAGAAAAAATGGCACACTGTAAAAGTTTGCAATGCTGATAGCATGTCACTCAACACCGACATGCCATAAATGGCTTTTCTGTCCATGCACGTTACGGGAATCTGCATCTACGATGGAAAGAAACACCCAATCAGCACACCTCAAAGAAAATGACCGTTAAATCCACAACACGCACCTTATAAAATGCCGAGAGCTTTGACCAGCCAAGCAGAGCATTAACACATACAAACCACAAGAATCCGCCGTTTTAATGCTTTCATTTAAATTTTTATCTCATAACTTAATGCTGCCAGCCATCTTTTTGTTTCTGAGTGGATTTTAAAAAGACTTCACGGTTGCCTGTTACTGTTTTTCATCCTTCACACAATGACACTAGTTCCCACTGATGAAGCTGAGCACCAGAAAGGTTTGACTAAATCAGTAAAAATCCATAGAAATATCCTCAGTTTTAACAAAAAGTGACACTTTTAGCTGAAATTGGTTTTTATATTGAGGTGAATTAACTGAAACCTCTTCTGGTTCTGACTTGCTGAAGCCCTGGTTGATTATACGAATCAGCTGTTTCTGCTTCTACAGAATAAACATGGTTGATGTCGAAACGAATAAACCTGCTCAGTTGAAATAAATTGCAATCAAAACTAGTTTTGTTTGTGTCTAAAAGTTTTTTCCATCCAGCGAGTTTCCAGTTATCTAAGACAGAAGGTCTTTATCATATTTTTGAAAAGTAAAAGCAGATTATTTGTACCTGACAGTCTGCTTCGTTTAAAGCTTCGATTCAGCAGGTTTTCTGATATGAAGGATACACATGTTCTTTTTTAAGTCTTGTGTGTACGATGTAGAGACATCTTGTGGCACAAGTTGTACATTTCATTGCCCTCCACCCACTCCCAACATGCTGCACATGGATTCTGTTGTTTGACCCTTTTGGGCTACTGTAGGAATATGGCTCTGCAACATGGCAGAGGGAGACGAGTCTGCGTTTATGTGGCTCATTCTGAAACAATAATGTTTAAACTCTATACATATGAGAGAAATGAGACAAGTTTAAGCACAAACTTGAGCCTTTTTATTATTTACGTGAATACAAACAACATGAAGTGTGCTGCGTTCATCTCTGCTGGCATGTAGCTGCCGTTCAGATGTTTTCCATTTTTAGCTTAATTGAAAAGTCTTCCATTTGTTCCACTGAAGCTGTCTGTCATGTAATTGCATTGTCTGGTGTGTCAGGAAGAGAAAGTTGCTCTAGGATGTAATCATAAAAGGACAGAGGGTCATGTTTACTGCACATATTATAAAGTGCTCCGAGGCCGAGAGACGATGCGAGCCACGACAGAGAATATGGAAACAAACCTGAAAGCAGCATTGGATCTTTATCCACAGATTTGCGTACGTGGTCAGACTCTCCTGTAAGCGAGCTCTCATCTATCTTCAGGTCGTTGCCTTGGACCAAGATGCCATCTGCAGGCAGCAGGTCCCCTGAACACAAGCATGCACAGATCGCTGTGAACTCACTTTGCTGGGAGTCCCGTTTAGTTCAGGTCTTTTTTACGTCATGTTGAGTAGTAAAACCAGGATGGACAGTCAATAAGGAAAACCATGTTTAGTTCATCAATAAACCTACGACGTGTGGAGGGAATACTGGATTATGGAAAGATTCAGAGTTTTCCTGCATGATAACACATTGTGACTTAACTTCTTTCAGTTTGGATAAATTTGTCTTAAAATCCAAAATGAGCGCTGCTCCATAATCATGTGGACTTTGGTTTGTTTTTTAGGCTGAAACCTTTTCCTCAGCAGTCAGACTCAGAGCGTGGAAACACTAAAGAAAAATAAAATTAAAATCAGAAGCACTTTCTTTTTCTTGTCTGTCCAAAACAAGACTCTTTGTAAATGAAACTGTCTCAATGGAATTATCAGTATAAAAAAGGTTAAATAAAATAAAAATAAAAACCTTGCTGCATTTGTGAGATAACAGCTGGAAAACCAGGACCAGACCACGACCTGATGCTTTTACAAGTCCTTGTCCAAGTTTGGTTTGGTAATGTAATGCCTACACGCTCCCCAAAATGTTTCAGCAGGGTGCTTACAAAGGTCACCTGCTTCCACTTTGCACTTATTGTTGTCATGACAACTGCACGTTTTCACTAGCTTTGGTTTAGTTTTTCACATTTTACCTGCAGAAACTCTGAAAATCTCGACTGAATACGAGCAAACACGGGACACACAGAGGACTCGCTGCAGTCATCAGTTTTTAAATTTCCTTCTTCATTTGGCGCCTCGTCCCTCAACAAGCTGGTTTCCACCCGACTCAGGTCAGCAGTCCAGCGGAGTCACGTACTTTGATCACCATATCATCACACGTTTATGTCACGAGAATTTGTCGTGAATCGTAGAATTAATTACATAAATTTGAGGAGAGAGATAATTTGAATAATCACAGATGCCAGAATAACAAAAAAAAAGTCATTTTAAGCCTAATGGGATTCTTCTGAAGTTAAAATGATTTAGCATCCAGTTCCCTTCAAGCACCTTGTTTTTCTACGATGAACTTTATTTAAAGATTTTAAAACTCAGATGAATCTGTGTGATCTCTTACCGTACTTGACCTGAGCCATGTCCCCCACCACCATGTCAGCCACCGGGATCTGGATGACGTTTCCTTTCCGCACAACGGTGAACTTCTGCTCCTGCTCGATCCGACTCTGCAGACCCCGGAACTGCTTTTCTTTGGACCAGTCGTTAAAGGCCGTCACCAGGACGACACACACAACCGACAGCAAGATGGCGGCACCCTCGATCCAGCCAGCATCAGCCTCCCCTTCATCCTCTACTCCGCCCGCACCTTCCCCACACGCTGGAGAGAGGTGAAGGGATGGTGCATGCTGTGATCAGATCTCATCAATAAAACATGCACATCAAGGTAAGATGGAAGAAGGTGAGGAATAAATTCATGTAACAAACTATGTGAAGAATTTAAAACCACAACATGTTGTGCCTTTGACTTTAGACAGACGTATTTACAATTAAAGAACATGTCTAATAACACAGTGAAATTCTAGTGCATCGCACCACTCCAGTTTGTCTTCACTGCTGTTATCAGTTTGCATTTTGAGGTTTCAAATGAAGCCGCAGTGGCTCATTTACAGCCACTCAGCCTGCTTCCTCTGCCAGGAAAACAGCTCTACCCAGAACTTTATCTGTTGCTTTGGTTGCTGTTGTTTCTTTTCACCCTAAAACCAAAAAGATGACATGATTACATCTCTCCATAAGAGTTCTTCATGAATGAGAAGGTTTGTGATGAATGATCAGAGCAAACCTCTGACTTCTGGAGTCAGACGGACTGAAAACCAGTCTGGTCTGTTTCCTTTTAGAAATAAAACCAGTAAACTGATTCAGTTAAAAACCAAAGTGATAAAAACTCACTTACCAACACGTTTTACCAACCTGTAAGAAGACCTTGCAATAACTACACTATGTATTATACATTATTCTCTGTATCGTTTTACTTTATTTTATTTAGTCTTGTTTTTACTTCATTTCATCTTATTTACTTTACGGTGTATTTTGTCTTATTCATTATGATTGTTGCAATTATTCTATTTTATTTTGTTTTGCACTTACTGAAGGGCTTTGTATGTTCATTGCACTTGTTGCATTGACAATAAAGTTCTATTCTATTCTATTCTATTCTATTCTATTCTATTCTATTCTATTGTCCCGCCCAACATTCCACATCCCAACTCTCGGTCAGGAGCCTGCTGTGTCGTATTTAATCGCAATGGGAAGCATTTCCCAAGCTGCTAATGTGACAGCTGTGGCGTGTGTCACCATGGCAACCTGAAAAGCATCATGGATTTTTACAATTAACTGCTTTATTGTGTATTTGAATGTTTAACTGCAATGTTTTCCTCATTTAACCAAGTAGCAGGTACCAAAAAAGTTTAGTCAAGACCAGAAGTAAAAGCAAGGAGGTGAACAGCAGCAGCCTCCAGGCTGGACTCGGACAGGTGTGTTTTTACCTGTGTGATGAAGACTGATGGAAAATAAGGACCTTATGTATGTAAAAGCGATGTGAGGAGCTCCTGAGCCGCAGTGTGTTGGGAATGAGAAGGTTTTGGTTTTACTGCTTGTCATTTGTGTCACTCACTCACACAAACGACATCTTTGCTACCTTGTCTCCGTGTACGCTGAATGTCTCTGCAGCATCCGCTCAGGGCCTCCAGAACAGGTGAGATTTGGTTGTGATGGCTCTGCACCCCCATCATGTTATTGACTCAAGCCTTAATGCTTGTTTCAGCTTTCTCTCCTTCTCTTAGCTCCTCTCACCTGCATTTCTTTTTCTTCCTACTGCATGGTCTTCCTTTATCACTCAGTCTTTGTCTTACCCCGGACCACCGGACACTGTAATCGTATGATGATTAATTATTTTCCTGTACAGCTGCTCTCATACAGGACAAAAGCCCCACGCCCACTCATGATGTTAGCATCCTGGACTAGCACCTGTTCAGGTTTATATTAAATTTAGTGTTGAACAGACTGAGTCTTTGTATTTTTGTACGCTACCATAACCGTGTTTTTTGTGTCTCTGTCCTAACTGCAGCAGACCCAGAGAAACGTTTTAGCCCACTTCTGTTTTATTATTTAACTGTGCAGCTCTGCCGCTGTGTTCACTGCGTTGTTATACTTTATTAACTTTTCTCAGGAATCTAGACACATTTGTGTTTAACCCAAATCCAGCAGCCACCTCTTTTTCTCCTGTGCTGTGTGAAATTGTAGCTGCCATGGCATGAGAACAACCTCACACCTGTTAGATGATTAACAACTAAAACATAGTTTTCAGTAAAGGAAAATAAATAGCTGCATCATATTTCTATGATGACCTCCACATATTAAATGAAAGGATGAGCCCTCATTAAAAACTTGACTAAAGAGTCCTTTTTATGTTTAGTTCATACACTTATTGCTTTTCCACTTTCTATGGACATTATTTGTAATGTTAAGAGGTATTGGAAAGATGAGAAATGGGCCCTTTTATCTGTTTGCTTGAACACAGAATACTTTTAGTCCCCTGAACTTGTGCAGTGAGTTTCTGCTCGGAGCCCCACTAGTGGGTAAATTTACTTCTGGCTTTATTAAAACAAGTTTGCCCACCAAAGTGTTTCACTTGGAGACTCTAAAACTGCTCCTGTGAACAAACAGAGACACAATAGATCTGTTTTACTGGTCTGCACAGCAGCTGGCTGCTCACACCGTCAGTCCAGCTGAGTACGGCTAACTCCTGCAGTGCAGTCAATAATAATTAACATTTTTTCAGAGAGTAATGCTTTTCAGAACGTGCGGTTCACCACAGCTTTAAAGGTGGATGTACACCTTCACTCTTCCAGTAATTCAGGGAGTTATTACAGCAGTTTAGTGTTTGGGAAAGAAAACCAACATTTAAAAATCCAGAAATTTCCGAAGTTTAGATGTAAAACCTGAATTTATTACACCTGTTATTCTTCCCTTCCTCTCTCATCATCACCTTTTCTCACAACCAACTTTGACCATAAATCACTGGTCATGTCATAATTTGGCCATGCTGCTTGCTTTTTCCTCACAAATCACCAAGTGCCCCCGTTTTCCATCCTCTTACCTTCACTCTCTTTTCCAGGAGGCTGATAGAAGGAGAGGCCAAGCGAAATGATGGCAGCCGCCTCCAAGATGATGAGGGTGACGTCCTGTAGAGCCTCCCACACAAGTTCCAGGAAAGTCTTGGGCTTCTTTGGGGGAATAAAGTTGTGGCCGTATGCTTGGTGCCGACGCTCCAAATCTGCCGGATCCCCACTGAGACCTGAAGAATAAGATAGTCGAAGAATCACAGTTGCAGATGTCATTTTGTAAAATTTATAGGCCTCATGAAAAAAGAAAGCAAATCTGCAAACAGACATTCACATGAGTCACTTTGGTTTGAAATTACAGACAGTGTTTCATGAATTTGATCATCTAAAAGGTTCTGGATTCGCTATCATGCTCTGCAGCATGGCTAATCATTGCACACGTGCACTATCAGCAACCACACACCAACTAAAAACTTTTCTGCCTCGAAAATCATTAAGAGGTCAAACTCAAAGTTTCTGTTCCTCCAGAACGAGTTTCTGCCTGCAGCACATCCATCTTCACCCTCATCTCCCCTTCAACCTCACCCCTAAGTGATACAGTTTCCATGGTGACCAGGATATCAGGCCCAGGCCTTCCTGTGTCTAACAGGTTTCTGCCCAGCAACAGGTGATGTCAGTCTTCCAGCGTGGTAGGTTTCAAGCAGAGCGTTTCTTTTATTTTTAATTTTTTTTCTGATTGGCTGGTGTGGAGGTGGTGAAGGGGGAGACACTGATCTGTGTGCTGTGGTTGGCTGGGACGGGTGCCTATCTTTGCATCCATTTGCCCGTGTTTGTGTGTGGGTGTGTGTGTATGGAGACGTCCTGGTCCAATGTGCTTGCTGCAGGGAGTCATATGTAGCTCCCAGCGTTGCAGAGGAGCTGTGTGGCAATATGACGCTCAACAGGGTTCTGGCCACGGCGAGGCAGGGAGAGCCAGGCAGAGAGGAGGAAACAGGTGACCTTATGCTGAGTAATCATAGGAAGCTTTCATTTCCCCGTCCCCACCTCCATCATCCCTTCTTTCTTTTCTCCCTCCTCATCCTCTTCCACAGCCTCTCTCATCGGTTCTCCTCCTCCTTCTCCCTCTCTCTCTCAATCTCCCCTTGATGTGTCCTTGACAATGCGGCAAGCTGTTCGAGCTCTCCCTCCTCACCCCTTGGCTGCCTCCCCCCAAACACACACACACATACCTTCTCTCACTCCGTCTTTCTCTTGCTCATTTTTGTTCATCCTCAATTCTGTCTTTTCAATAAGGATATAACGGTCTCATTCTGCAGTGGTGGAGTATAGCTATGTCTCGGTTAGCTGCCGTCCTCCTCTGTGTATCATATTACAGATGATGTTCAACTGCATCATTATGTGTACATGTGTGGTGCTGCATATGCCGACTGCCTGATATCTAGAGCAGAAAATAAATGTGGAGCTGTGACTTCCGAGCCATCCGTCTCTGCTTGGCAGATCGTTTTCCAGCAGGTTTCTACAGGGAGGACTCAGAACGGCGTCTCT
The DNA here is from genome assembly GCA_037177355.1 of Melanotaenia trifasciata. Classification (NCBI taxonomy): domain Eukaryota; kingdom Metazoa; phylum Chordata; class Actinopteri; order Atheriniformes; family Melanotaeniidae; genus Melanotaenia; species Melanotaenia trifasciata. Next base: position 31,621,510 of record JBAFTB010000015.1, read on the forward strand.
ATCTGTGCTTGTTGATTTGTCACATCAGATGACTCCATAGGTAATTTGTGAAAGTCAGCACAGCTCAAAAGAAGACGCTGAAGTGCACGGAGACCAGAATTTGTGTGTGTTTGTATGTGTTGTTTGCCAACTATGCTTTGTAAGGACATCCTCGGATACATGACTCTGTGTGTGTTTGTGTTAGCTTTGTAGGGACCTGCTGCACTGATTCCTGACCAGCTCACAGGATCAAATTAGCAAGACTCAACACAGACTGACTGTAACTCAACACCCACCAGCCCTCTCACTCTTTCTCTCTCTCACACACACACTTTGCAAACAGATGAACACACACTCTGATCTTGCTTCATTCATCCCTCTTTTCCTTGCTGCCCCCATCTCAAGCTTCTCTGTCATCCTAATTTCTGTTGCGGACTTTCCGAGCCAACTTCTCACCGCTGTTGTGTTGCTAAGTTACTAACTAGTTGAAGGAGTGGGTGTAGTGTTGCACCACACACCAACATGCAAGTGTGCACAGGTTTTGTAGACATACTTGTAAAGTACAACTCCAAATTATACCTGAAGCAGTCGTTGTTAATCTGAAATTGGCCTAATCAGAGAAGATTAATTGATTTTATTAGAGTCGATTAACAAAATCAGTAACTTATTTAAAGCACACTTGTCACCATTTTTATGCGTTCCTATCGATTAGTAATAAATTTTACAAATTCAGTCAATACACTGATGTAAATCAATAATTATCACACACTTTCACTGATTAACAGTTCAAACCAAAAAGACCTTTTAAAAGTCAGAGTCTCACATTACAGAAGCTTATCAGCCCACCGGTCCAACAGACAACGTCTCCTTTCATTACACCTCAAGCAGAGCTCTGCAAGTTAGCCAGTTTATTAGAACCCAGAAAAAAACAGGCTCAGATTAATACATGCAACCACCATCGAGGTTATAAGGTTCAGGTTGCAGTCAGTGACTTCAGTCAGAGGCTACTTCAGGTTTGCTGCAACAAGGCCTGGTAGGTCTTTCCTACCAACAACCATAGCCTACATGGTTCCACCCTCTGCATCCTCCTGACCCTGCAGCACCAGTACAAGAGCACCCAGACTTCATGGTACTAGCTGGCTTCACTGGTTGCACCTGTGAAGGTGGATAACACCTGTTCCTAAACTTTTAACTTCTGTTTATGTTTGAAAATAAACTCTTTACTTTTCTATGTTTTAACCATTACTCATCAATAATT
>JBAFTB010000015.1:31667223-31679213 GCA_037177355.1 Melanotaenia trifasciata
CCGCTCTCTCCCGATCACGTCAGACGCACCGCTGCAGCAGGGAAGGGAGACATGGACGCCATGTTTCTGTCATCAAAACCAGCGGCCAGAAAAAAAAAAAAAAAAAAATTAACGCGCGATTAAAAAAATTAACGGCGTTAATTAAGCGTTGCGTTAATTAAGCGTAGCGTTAATTAAGCGTTGCGTTAACGCGCGATTAACGTGTTAACGTGCCCAGCACTAAAAATAGTACAACAAAAGATATATAAAATAAATATACAAAATTAAAATAATGAAATATGGAAATAATGAAAGTTAATCATTATAAAATAAATGATAAAAAATAGTAAAAATATAATATTATTAAAATGATAAACTAAAGAAAAAGTACTATCTCACACTGATATCCTAAAATAAGTAATCATAGGATGAATAAGTCAGTTTTCAGGTGAAGTTTAGCCATTTTTCTTTCCATGGAGAACACCGTCAACAGTCCGTCTTTCCACTGATGGAGGGTGGGTGGGTGTGGCTTCAACCAGCAAGTTATTTTCTGTGCTACTAACAAAAGGATGTATACTTTTTTTTTTCTATGCTTCCAACTGGGACTGCCCCTAGAATATAGTACAGTGGGTCTAATGGCGAATCAATATTCGGAATGGCAAATACTTCTGTACGAATCCCTTCCCAGTATGGTTTCAGTTTCACGCAGTCCCAGAAGATGTGTGTGTGGTCTCAGATTCTTTTGCAGCTCCTCCAACATAAATTAGTTTTACTTTGATCAACATTTTCTACCTGGAATGAAGTTCCAAAATGCCTCATTTTTAATTTCCAGCTGAATTCTCTCCACACAAGTTTTTCTGTGTCCCTCTTCACACACGTTCCCATGTCTTATCGTCAATAATAACATTAATCTCAAGCTCCCACTTTTCTTTTGTGTTAAGAGTATTCCCTGACATCTTGCTGCTCAAACACTAATACATTTGTGACACAATTTTTGCACTTTTCTTTTCCTCTATGATTTTTATCCAAAACTCTTCTACGGAAGTAGCAGATGGTCTAAGCATGTTCCGTTCTTTGTGTGATGTTAAGAAACTCCTCATTTGAAAGAATCAAGATAATTTGAACTCCAACCAAACTCCTCGTGCAAAACGTCTCCCTCAAACAACTGGTCTATTAAAACAAGTCCCCCAACCGAGGATCATTTAAAGTCCCGCTGAAGACACTGTCCTACAGTAAGTGCCTGTGAAAACCCAAGAACGATTTTGAGCTTGATTAAACTTCCAGGGAGTAACAACTTCAGACTTTCACTTCATACCCAGATATCACCCCAAAATCCCTCAAATTCTTAAGAAGTGTCGGAACAGAAGCTAGAGGCTCACTTATGTACAGAATGACATCATCAGCATATAATGAAACCTAAACCTTTTACAAAGTATTACAGTGAAATGTTGTAGTTGTTACTGTAAAACAAACATTTCCCAAATGATCAAATTTGATCCCAATTTTTTTTTTTTCTGTTGGAAACCTTTGTTAAGATGCTAAATTCAAATGGGAGATTAATTCAGGTTTTGATCACATGAAAAAAATGTGCAACTTTGCTGCTCAACCTGAGGAGAGCCCATACATACACATCTAATGAAGTTTAAATTTATTTTGCCCCATGCTTCTTTTTTTAAGTTGAGGAAAAGCAAAACACATAAAAGCTTGATGTGTCTTTCCATGTAATTTGAGCTGCTGTAGATGGCTTGTGTGCCAGTGGAGAGCCTGAGGAAATTAGCTTCTTCTGTGTTATTTATAATTATTATAATTATTAAATGAAAAACTTATTTGCTCCAAACTTGTTTTTCTGAATTGTTAAAAAGGTCTATATTAAGGAGCTAATACAGTTATTCTTATCTATCTATAGAACAAGTTATCTGTTCTTATATGTTTTAGGTCAGTGGGCATGAACAGCAGGATGCTCCATCATCCACAGATGAGGCCCAAACATCGTCACTTGTCCCTCCTGCTACAGGCACTGGCCAAAGTTCAGAGCCAGTCCAGACAGACTCCAGCAGCAGGCAGATCCAACACCAGGCATGAAGCTGACAAGAGGAGACCAGCAGTTTATACTTTTCATATTTTACTTTACTTACTAATGATTATGCATTTCTCACATCATTTTCTCATATTTGGCTGGGGAAAGTCCTCTGCTTCCTCCTTCTTATGGCTCAACTGTCACAGTGAATGTCTCATTGTTTTGTCAGCTGATGGGCATGACTTCCAGTCTCAATGGAGACTCTCTGTGTGCTCTCTCTCTGTGAGCACACAGGTTTCTGGTTAGTACACATATTTGTCTTTATCAGGTTTTATGTTAGGTTTAACAACATTTTAGGGCATAAAGTGTATAAGATGATAACCAGCGGCTCTTCTGCACTGCAGAAATTAAACATACGGATAAAAATTTGAAAGATGTTTTCTGCCTTTATGCAAATGACATAAAACTGGTTTACATCAGCGATTTTCAGAGAACAAGAATATTTCAGATGGTTGTAAGAAAAAAAGTTGAAAAAAAGGCCCTTTTTAAACTATGGAATGGGTTATTGCAGTGGGGAAGGGAATTATTCATTATTGCTAATAAATGAGTCACAAGACAAACAAGTTGTCTTTGTGTTTTATTATAAAACTGATGGATCAGGAAGCATATGATGGAAGGCAGTTCAGCATTTCTATCTGCAGGTTCACAGAAGCTTCCCTCTATCACATAATTTCTAACAAGGCCTCACGCACACACCCCTACGGTTTGGAACGGTCCGGCCTGGCCAGGTGAGTGTTTCCATAACATGTTGGACCCTCACAAAGCAGGTAAGCAGAGTTTACCCAGCATGCTTAGTGTGGCGTCATACCAGGGCGGTGATAATGAACGTGACACAACAACAAGCTGTTTCCTATCTGTTCTACATCGACTGAATGGTGAAGAGCAACAACTGAACTCCTACAAAGCGTTTATCTTTTGTGCTTTGTCACAAGAAGTGTGTTTTCTGTTCCCCAATCAACGGACTGCATTGTGTGACAGCAATAGCTCCATCCTACCATTCTCATATGGACCTACAACTGAAGAGGGGGGGGCATAAATTCATTTCAGTTTTTATTTTTTATATCGCCACGTCACACTGTACTGCTCAGTGGCAGCGAAGCACATTCTGGGACCACCAATGAAACTGCTAGAGCAAAAACTACAGTACAGTTTTGTGCACCAGCAGAATGGCTGCATCAGCTTGGATTTACAACAGTTTATATGAAATATTACACACAGCTGCTGGCAGGTTTTTTATTATAAAACTGCAAGGAAAGACAAGGCAAGTTTATTTGTATAGTACATTTCATATACAAGACAATTCAAAGTGCTTTACATTAAACATTAAAGAATTACAGATGTAATTCAATTAATTAAAAAGTAGTAAAAGGCAGCAACAAATAAAACCATAAATTAAAATGATTAAAACAGCAATCACTGGTGATATATTGGAAAATCATTTTGAGGGTCTAAATGTTTTGCTGAACTGGGTTTGGGACCCTTGTCCAATGGATTACTTGAAGGGTTTGTGGGTGAGTTCCCGAAACACTGATTTTTGTTTGTTGTTGGCACGGATTGTACTTGATGTAGATAAAATGCTTGGTATGGATAAAATGGTGAGAATCTCAGCTTTGCAGCAGTGTGCAGACACTGAAAGGTTGTGTAGAAAACAGCTGAAAATGTTAAGTGCATGTAAATACAGTGTAGCATTTTATTTTCTTATATTTTTATTGGCTCTTGAACGTGTCGATGCCACAACAACTGTATCCTGATTCTGTCTGATTTATCTGCAGAGGAGAGTTGATGATAAACTGCCTGTCAGAATTTTAATACCAAATTTAATATAATTCATTATAATTTTCTTCACCTTTTATGTTTGGCTGGATGATCAATGAAGTACGGTGCAGTAAACACATAAAACACTTCATTACATTTCATCTTATTAGGAAAATGTCCACCACATCCTAAGATGTAAGACATGTTAAAACCATAAGAGAATTTTATTATAACCTGCATTTATCAGAATTAATTAAAGCTGGAGAACAGGATTTATACTTAAAAAAACAGCATTATTTACAAGCTCTTGCCAAATTGGTAGTAATGGAGTAGGTTACAGCAGGTAGGAGCATGGCAGGGCCTACATAGCTTTAGATATTTATAAAATTCTAGGTTTATAGAAAGGATTACAGGATAAAAAGGAAACTGATCAGTGACAACAATGAAAAATAACTGTCATGTGGTACAAGATCACCTGTATAATGTAACTGACTTACTTTAAAACGTCTGTATTCATGGCTTATTTATTGGAAAGTTTTGACTGCTATCTCCCCAGGTGGGTCTGGCAGGAAAAGAGAGTAGCACAAGAAGGGTGGGCATGAGGAGGCAGCTGCTTCCAGTTACTGTTGAGCAGTTTTTCTTAATAAAGAAAGGCACCATCTTTAGAAGGAGAGACAAGGCTAGCATGAACAAAACATCCCAAACTATTAATAATAAGAACTGCTAACCAAATGAAAAAAGGAAATACTCAAACCCACGACTAAACTCTCCAATTTCAACATAGAACAGGAGAAAATAAGTTAAAACCAAAATGGCAGCACTAACAAGGTCTAACTAAACAAATACATCATTTGGTTTATTTTAATAAACCTGGAAATTTCTGAGCAGCAGCGTGATAAGATAATGCTCCAAATACAAAGGAAAGGAACCATTTTATGCCTTTTCATTTCCAAAAACTACAAACTCATTAAGTGTGAAAAAGGTGACAAACTAAACCCCTGTAGAAAAAATGTGATGTAACATAACCCAAAGTCTAAAGCCTAGACAGAATCATAGTGTAATGGCAGACAAGCAAAGCTCCCGACCAGCAGCTCTACAGTCTGTTTCCAGGCCTCCTGAGCAGCGACAGGCTACGTTCGCATGGACTAAAGGCCCATTTCTGCTCCCTTACGTACGTAAATAGCGACGTCCATTTAGATGTCGTACGTCGCTGTTCTCATACTTACATGCGTGTTTTGCGTTGCCATGGTTGTTAAGTCAGTTCCTCCACTAGGGGGCAGTGCTGAGTTCAGAGTTCACCTCTGCAAGCCGACGCAGTTTGACACAGTTTAACGGCAGTAATGCGTCACTAGTTGTTTCCAACTACCCGACACACCCTAAACACTCACATATAGTCTTTATTCAAAAGCTTGTGCAGTTTCTACAGTTGTTGCTCCATGTAAACGCAGCTACTGATTTTCAGTTGAAGAGGCAACAGATTATCACAGCATCACAGATCTATAGAGGCTTGACAGTTTTAATTGTTTGTTTCATCATAGAAACAGGCAGAAAATTCTGATTCTGATTTTCTTTGGTTTACGTACAAACAGCATCAGAAACACTTGGCACCATCACGTACTCAACTTGTTGTGATCCTGATTTTCTGAATGATGACCCAGTCCTTCTGGACAGCTGTCACCAGTATCCTCAGACACGAAGAGGCAGAGCTGAACTTTTTATCCAACTCCTGCATCTCAAACCTCCCATTCTCAAATGTTCCCACTGACTGGAATTCTTTACAGCTCTTCTCTTTCCCTGTGGTTACCACATCATGGCCTATTTCCACCTGAGCCGAGTCCAGGAGGTCTTTGCCTCCTGATCCTGTTTCTACTAAAATCCCTGTCACCACTACGGGGTCAAGGAACACCACTGTCAGCTGATGTCCTTTTACTGGGGAACGTCCCCAAAAGAATCCCTCCCCGGCATCCCAAGCAAGTTTGGGGAAGTGTTTCTGGTAGGTTGAGATGTTAGAGAAGACTTCGGCTGAAGGATTGGAGTAGAGCGCTTCCTCAAAGTCCTTGTCCTTCAGCTTGTTGTAGGTTCCCTGGAAGGAAGAAAATGTTCCCATATGTTGGAACAATGATGGTTTCAAGAGAATTGGTACTTTCTGGGTCATCAATAGCCGGAAATGAGTCATCAACCAATCGCAGGGCATTTCCTGGTAGAAGAGGAAGAGGAACCGAGCCAGTAGAGGAAGTTCAGTCGACTTGTAGAGCTTCCCAATGAAGCCAAGAGTTGAGAATTCCAGCATTGCCCAGGTCTCCTTCTTCTTGTTCTGCTCCTCAACATGTCTCCTAATGGTTGTGAGGAAGTTTTTGGCAGAAGAGACATCATCTTCCAGCTGGAGGTAGTACTGTCCAACACCTACACTGTAGGTGATCAGGAAGCAGTAATCCAAGTTCTGCTTGGAGCGGAAAGTTACCCGTTCCGCAGCATCGTTGTAATTCCTCTTTATACCTTCAGGAGAAGAAGAAATATTTGCCTGAATGTTCAGTCAAACACTCAGAACATGAATGTAGATTTATTTATTTATTTTTGTCCACCAGGGAGGATGTTCTGTACCTGTAAGAGGCGGGTACCAGTCTTGAGAGACATGGATGACCACAAGCTGGCCTTGTTCCAGCTCCACAGCAAACACTGTTTTTATTTCATTCACCGTAGCGATTCTCCAGCTGACATCAAAATCTGCTAGCAGCACTACCACGACCATGGAGGAGCGCTCTTCAGGAGATGACTGAGAGAAGAGGGACTGCAAGGTGGGAATGAGATAGCTGCCCTTACTCCTTTTCACCGATGACATCCCAACTGTTAAAAACCCTGAAACATGCCAAGACAGACATGGAAATGTTGCTTTTACACAATCTTAAAAGCAGCCATTTGCACTGGTTGAAAACTATCATTTATTCAACTTACAGTCTTAATTATTTGTCAGGGAGGGCTGCAAATGAATTATTTCATGTCAAACTTCTGGTTTTACACTCACATCATTTAACGGGGTATTTAAGCTCGCTCAGACTGACTTTGTATAACTGCTTCTCTCTTGTACAAGATTCAGTACGTGTGTTCCTCGCGTCTACCTCATCAGACTCTTATTAAAGAATTTCCACCACACTGTCAAGGGCCCGCACCTGAAATATCGCACATATTAAACTCTTCAGGAGCAGCTTCTGGTGTGCGGACTTCACTTAAAATGGTGTCCTACCACAGAAGCTTTAGATCCCTCAGACCTACACAGCTGTCTGATGAGGTTTACTCTACCCTCCCTTCCCACTCAGACTTCTCCTTACTGTCTGTTAATGAGGCTACAGAAACACTCTGCTCCTCTCTCGCCTCCTTTCTGGTCCTATCAGCTGCCTCCAGACTTCCCACAGACCAAAAAAGGCCCGATAGGACTCCTTCTTTCAAGGGAAACCTGGATCCATTGTTTTTATTCAACATAGGGGTCTATTGAACCATGCTTTGTCTAGTCCCTCACCTAAAGACCTGTTTGCCTTGGGTGACCCTACCAGAGGCATAAAGCCTTGATAACAGCTCCTAGGATCATCAGAACGCACAAACTGGTGTTCCTTGTTTTTACATGACTGAATGCCACTCTGTTAGGCTGAACCAAATCTAGAAACATTCATTCCTGTTTTCCTACATCAAAAGTCTGAGCTCTTTAAATGCATCTCCGAAAAACAACACAGCAATCATGACAGAGTCCCACTCACTTTGCTGGGTAGATGGCGCTCCAGCCAGCAGCTGATAGCTCACATTGAGAGGCAGGTAACCTCCCCGTTCCACCCAGGACTCTTTACTGATCAGCCTTTCTCCATGCCAGCTTAACTCACTTAGAGGTGGCTCAAGTGATCTCTTCAGGCCATGGAAAACAAACAAACACCAGATTCTAGTTTTTCTTTTAGTTTATGCAAGAGACAAATTAAGTTTATTTGAACTGTATTTATACTTTGTTTCCTGTAAAAAACTGAAAGAATAAATGTTTAAGTGTGTGTGTGTGTGTGCGCGCATGTCTGCACTCACAGTTATGAAGAAGTCTGAATGACTAATGAAGTACAGCCCACTGATGAGAAGCAGAACAGCCAGAGCCACATTCTTCTTTGTCTGCCGTCGCATTTCCTGACAAATACACGCAAATGAACATACATGACACTCGGTCCAATGTGCTCAGTCAAAGCAACCAAGAGTTGAATAATGTGTGCAGGTTTAGACCCAGCTACGTCAGGACCAAGCGTGTTGTGAGGCTCGATTTAGATAAACTATGTCAGTGCTTTGTGAACTTAGAGAAGGCATTCGACCTTGTCCCCCGGGGACTCCTGTGGGGGGAACTCCGGGAGTATGGAGTGCCGGACCCGCTTGTATGAGCTGTCCGGACCCTGTACGACCGGTGTCAGAGCTTGGTCCACATCGCTGGAAGTAAATCAGAATTGTTTCCGGTGAGGGTTGGACTCCGCCAAGGCTGCCCTTTGTCACAGATTCTGTTCATAACTTTTATGGACAGAATTTCTAGGTGCAGCCAAGGTGGCTCGGGCATCTGGTTAGGATGCCTCCTGGATGCCTCCCTGGTGAGGTCCCACCAGGAAGAGGCCCCGGGGAAGACCCAGGACACGCTGGACATCTCTTGGCTGGCCTGGGAACGCCTCGGGATCCCTCCGGATGAGCTGGTGAATGTGGCCCGGGAGAGGGAAGTCTGGGTTTCCCTGCTTAGGCAGCTGCCCCCCCGACCCGACTCCGGATAAGCGGCAGAAAATGGATGGATGGATGGATGGATGGATGGATGGATACAAGAAGAGTGAGTGAGGCTCTGCAGCTCTGATGAATTTAACCCTGTGATATTCTGAGCCACAAAGCCCCTAAACATGTTATTTATCCTGCATCTGTTGCATGTCATCATTTAAATGTAATACAATAAAACCGTCATTTATCCTGCTGAAGTGATCAAATATGACCCACAACTTCCTTTCACTGCTTTGATTACTGACAGTGCAGTAATTTGTCTTGTTGAGACTTGTGCTTTGCTCAGCATGCCCCCAGCTGCTCTCACATTCAGTCTTTTAGTCAAGCCCACACTGCTTTCTTTGACCTTAAGTTTCCAGCTGTTCTGTTAAGATGCTTTCTAAACTTATAAAAGCAGGTTTTAAAGCTGGACTACCTCAGTGTAAATGATTGCAGTGTTTTCCCTCCACGCTTGGGGGCAGATCATTTTGTCATGGCATGGTTTGACATCATTCAGAGGGGCAGCATCATTCATCTGATCAAGCTATAAGTGGGTTAATGCTTTAGTTACTGCTTTTCTCTTTAGACTATCTAAATGCCATCTTATCTGAAAGATGTTCTGTTAGGCACCGAGATCAAAAAGCCAGTTTGCTCTTCCATGTTCTGAGATCCAGATTAAAGCTCGGGAGCTAAATGACATGTTGCATTGAATGGCCTGGAATTATTACAGTTTAACTCTCCACACACACACTGTTCATGCTTTGTTTCAACTTTGTGTTTGACTCGAGTCAAGTTCCACATGTAAACCGGTTCGTCTTGCTTTTCTGTTTTATTACTGTGAGCGATTTTTATTTTATTTCTATTCATTGTGTTTTTATATTTTATTGTCCTTTGTTTCCATGTGGCCAGGCTGAAGGTCATTTGACTGCAAAGCACTTTGATCAACTTTGTGCTTTTCAAATTAGTATTAGAAGAACATTTGACCTTGACTTTGCCATTTACAAAAAAACTATAAAAAAGTTTTACAACTCCCTTAAAAAAACGAGCCAACTGTAACGGAGGACACGTCTGTATCCCCACAGCTGAAAAACCTGTACACACTGATGAAACGTTGCACTTATAACAGTTTTTAAAGTGAAGGCCCAGGTTTATACAGCAGTTATGGGTTAGAGGAGAAGAAATTTTTATTGGTTTATTACGCCTGCCAGCAGGCAACCAGCCCAGACTGGTTCAACTCGTCACAATGAAACTGCATCAGAACGGCATCAGTAACTTGTGCCCTGCTGCTTCAGATATTACTCAGTGTACTTTGTGGTTAAACATGCGCTTCCATTGCAGCACAAAACTTTACCAACTATCGGGGTGGAGACCAGTGGTACACCAAAAACAGAAAACCTTAAAACGGAGAGATGTTTTGTACCGTCTCTGTAGAGTTTTAACCAGGTTTTGAACAAACATTTCCAATGTGTATGTAAAATCTTTAAATATATTAACTAGTTTCACGCCATTTATCACAACATTTAATTATTAAATTCATAAGCATGATTAAATATTAAATCATTCAAGTCTTTTTAACAGTTTTTATGTTATAGGACCTTCTGATCCAGATCCGAACTGAAATATTAGAACATGGACCACTCATTCCTGGCTCAGGATAGGATTTACCCCTCCATCAGACCCGGGTCTGATGGACCAGAGGTCCGGGTTCTGAGGTCCTCCCTCCATCATTCTTAAACAGGTCTGAAAGCGATCTGATGTAGGTCTTCTTCCTTTTAGAGCAGCCACCTCTTCTCTTGTCCAGTTTCCTCCAATGTTTCAGGGACACGCGACACATTGATGATGAATGAGTGTTTTATTTTGGTTGCTATCGGTTACTATCTACAGTACAAAACTTGAATTATGTGCATTCAGCTGACAAAGAATTATTATACCTGCCTGCACTCAGAATCTTTTAACAAGCTCTGAAACCAAAACAGGGCTAAGCTGAAACCCAGGCTTTGTTACCCATCCTGTACAACCCAGAAAATAACACAGAATATCAGTATTATATTATATAAATATGCGTGTATGAACATGCTAAACAAGTGATATTATCTGCAACAGACCAGGAAAAAAAACAAACCAGAAATAAAAGGCTGGCTCTGTGGAAGCTAAATACCAGGAAATGGATGTGGTTTATATCCTGCACTTCATTTTAATGGTTGTCTGCCATCTGATTTACTGCAGCACAGTGCTTTATAATTTACAAGGATTTTTTAATTGACTTATTTCTGCTAAGAAAAATCCCATCTGACACTTTTTCCAGGTTTTCTTTTACTTAATTTTAGGTCCAGTCTGATATTTAGTCTTGTTCGGGAGACTGATCCAATCCGGAGTTATGCTTGTTGAATATTAACCTTCAACGTGTCTAACTTGATCTTAAACAGACAAAAAGAAAGAAGTTCTGCTGAAACTCCGCGACCAGAGACTGGACTGGGTCACCTTTCATTCTCTGCAGACTCACACCAGGGAGTCCACCTGGAAGCCGTGTCCTTCGTGTCGGTTCCTCCTCTGCTGGAGGAGCGGGACATATTTTCTCTGTCCATCACCCTCGTGGCTCAGACTAATTTTAGCCTAGGCCCTCCAAGTGAAGCCGGGCTAAACCTGGCCCGACCTGAGCCGTTACTTCACAACAGTGTGGAGAAATACAGAAGAGAGCTCTGTGTAAAACTAACGAGACAGGTGAGGCTACCTGTGTTTCTGTAAACTACAAGTGTGTTGGTGAGAAATGTTCCATGTGAAACGCACCGTTACAGATGAAGCGTCCACGCTCCTCTCTGCGCGCGCGGCTGAACGTCAGGGGTCCCTTTCTCCGATAAAAGAAGAACCTTTGAACATCTCAGAGGAGGAAGTGAAACCTCCACAGCTCTGACTTTCAGGACTGAATGAGAGACTGAGGCATCAGGTGGAGGCGGCGCGAGGATGGAGAGGCGTGTCGTCACTGCCAAATGACGAGCACGCGCCTGCGCTGTAACCGTGCTGACCAAATAACTCAGCTGCATTTAATCCAACTTATTTAGACACCCTCAACAATACAGTCCACATGTTTTAATAATTTCATATCTTAGCTGCGGAATGATGGGAATAAAGAATAAAGAATAAATCTGAAAAAAAACAAGAAAATATACAAACACATAAAACACTTTTTATTTTAACATAATTTCACTATTTTAATTAATTTTCCCTATTCATTATTAATTTCCATATATGTTTCCTTTTTGCATTCCCTATTTATTTACTTCTTTTCTCTTTATGTCCTCGCGTCCAAGCTGTCAATCATCTGCTCTGGGGCGGAGTTTCCTTTTTTTTTTTTTTTTTTTTTTTTTTTTTTTTTTTTCCCTTTTTTTTCCCCCCTTTTTTCAACAAAAAGAGTTTTTTGGCTTCCTCT
>JBAFTB010000015.1:31725831-31740947 GCA_037177355.1 Melanotaenia trifasciata
GTATATTACGCATATATATATATATACACACACATATATATGTGTGTGTTTTTGTTTAAGATGAGTTGTTGTTGGAAGTATGTGACGAGTGGAACATGAAAAAGTTAGAATGTGTTGATAAACAAGTCTGTAACTACTGTTTTTAATTATACTGATACCTCTTAACTGCTGGTTGTCACACAGCAATTTGGTCACCACTTCATTGCCAGCGAGCTCCGGTGGGACCCTGAGGGCCCCCCCACTGTCCTCTCCTGACATGTCCCACTGCATAGGGCCATCAGGCTGGGGCTGCACCATCCCTGCACAAGCAGAATGAGCATCATTACTCAACATGCAGACTTACATTAAGGGTTGATAATGTGGACTAACAATGCCCTCACCATATGGGTTTAAGGCACAACACTCCCCTAAAACTCCCCTAAAGCAGCACGAGGAGAGTATTTTTGCTTTCAGTTTTATTACTCGCAAAAAGCCACCTCGTGTGAGATGTGACCATCTGACTTTTAGTTTGCTTTTTAGCTTTTGTCTCAAAGCTTCTTGGCTTCAAATGTTAGCCATCCTCTGCAAACCGGAAGCCTGAATGCAGGCGATGGCGGGGGGCATTACGTCATATGTCACCATGAGACGAAAAAGGAGCTTGAGACAAATTAGATGGTGTTTTAAAAAGAAGTGTTACTTTTAACAGCTGATAAGATCAAAAGCACCTAATCCCCTCACTTTTGTTGAATGTGATTTTCTCGCTGCATTATCACGATTCAAACATGTCTTTAAACCATTTACATACACAGAACATGGCTTACCTTTCCTTCTTGTTTTAGTTTTGTTATCCGGAATAACACGCAGTCAGGCTGTTACAAACAAAGTAGCTTACGTAGTTGAGTCACCGCCAGAAAGCTGGCTAAAGCAAGGCAGCTAACGCTGAGCTAATTAGCTCGCAGGCTAATGTAGCAAACGCTGACTTGGCACATTGAGGAGCTTGTTGACTGTCATGAACAGCGATACACATTAACCAACACTACAACTCCAGAAAGACATTTTCTACCGTTTTTAGCCTTATCCGGCGCGGGTATGCGTTTAGTTGTGGTTATCCGTCAAAGCCGAGGCGAGTGTTGTTAGCGCTGGAAACGCTTAACTTTTACCCTGAGCTTAGCCTCGCAGGCAGCACTGTCAACATCTGATGTGGTGAATTTGGTCTTGCTTAATAAATATCACATATACTGCTGTAAGTGGAGAGACCCTGCCCCATGCTTTTAAAATTATTTTTATGAATTCAAACTTTATTACTCCTTACTGAGACATCTTAAATCGGAGTGTGCCAAAAGAGTACCCTCAAATATGTCAAAATTCCTTTATTTTTAAATACTTGCTCCATTTTCTCTACTTGCCTTACATTGCTGTTTGTACTTGATGTAGAGTCCTATTTTTGTATATATTTTTATTTTCTTTGCTGCACTGTTCGTTACACCTCTACAAGATGTTGTACAAATTCTGATGATTATAAATAATAATAAAAAAGTGAGATAGAAAAAATGCACTGCTACTCCCTAGTAGAACTGAAAATAAAATTAACTTCACAGTATAATGGAGGTGCTGGAAAAGTTTGCAAGTTTAAAACATGGGGTAGTGAAGATGGATGCTAATTTAAAAACTAACACGTTATCAAGTAATTTAATTCATTTGTAGTGTTCCTAATACACTTTAAAAATGTGATTTTCTGTGTTTAATTCACCACTGATGAAAGGGTGGATGTAACAAAAATTAAATTACAGAGATTGAAGTGACTTTTTAAAATTTCTCTCATCTTCAGACCACAAAATTACAGACTGTGTATGAGACGAAAATGGTTGAATTTCCTCTCCTTTCTTCACCTTGTGTTTTTTCTTTGTAAATAAAGAAATCCTTCAAAATCTTACACATATTCAAACTTGTGAAAGCAGCTAATCGAGAGTTTATTTATGCAGCTTTATCTTTAAGGCAAATGCTGTGAGGCTGAACTCAGGGCGAAGGATTCTCGCGCTGACAGGAAATCCCCTTCCTCCTTCCGCAGTGGAACATGACGTCATGCAGCTGCAGCGTCACCGCTTCCTCTGCTGGTGTGCTGGAGAGAGGGAGGTGACATGATGCTCCGTGTCCCTGCTGTTGCAGCCTTTCTCCTAATAACTTGGGGTTTTCCAAGTTTCGCGCTGTATTTCCACATAGGAGAGACCGAGAAGAAATGTTTCATTGAAGAAATCCCTGACGAGACGATGGTTATTGGTAAGCTAGCAGGCGGCTAGCTTAGCTCGGCTAGCTAGCAGTGCAGGCTAACAGCTGGTTGTAGCAAAGATTGATTAGGAACATTGATGACAAAGAACGGTTTAATCTATTTGAACTAATTACCATGATTTCAAGCAAACATGTTTTCTGTCTGATTTGTTAGTTGATTGTTAGTTATTTTGTAGATTTAAATTAGCATTAGCATACACCTTCACCAAGGTCTTCACTCTAACGTCAGAGCAGCTGGTTTTTAAAGTGGTTGGAGTGAGCCACAGGACATCAATCCATCCTTCCTTTCACCTCAGTAATAAACTGACCTCAATCTACCATACAGACTTCAATTTGGACCCAATTTACTTTCAATAAACTTTGAAGCATAATATAACTATGAGTATTCAGTATCTAGACTGAAGCTAATATGAATTGGCCCAGGTTTTTAAAACACAGCATCACAGGACATATTTAACACCAGTTAATACACCAGGCAAATGTCATGTTCCAGAGCTCAGTCACATATTGGCTTGTTAAACTCGGGGCTTCCCAGGAGTTACATTCGTCAGTGTTTCATTTATTTTTAGAGGCAAAAGGTAATAACTGTGGTTAATTTGGCATCTTTCTGTTGTAG
Source organism: Melanotaenia trifasciata (assembly GCA_037177355.1). NCBI lineage: Eukaryota > Metazoa > Chordata > Actinopteri > Atheriniformes > Melanotaeniidae > Melanotaenia > Melanotaenia trifasciata. The sequence goes on from JBAFTB010000015.1 coordinate 31,728,713, forward strand.
AGTATCTATAACTGCTCTTTTTATCCCTTGCACTATTATCTTTTGTTTGTATTTTTGTTCATATAGATGAGTGTGTGTTTTTCTATTTAGGTTCTGTGTATACTATATATAGTATATATATACCAAATTTCCCAGAGGATAAATAAAGGTGTAGCTAATCTAAAAACTGATAGGATAGGGAATCACCATTTCCAGCATCAACTAAGAAAAGAACTAAATCAAAGGTGTCTGATTATCTAGTCAGAATAACGCTGTGCTGGTATTTTCCTCCTTCAGTAAACTACATGACTGTGATGAAAATTTGCTGTTCATAGCAAGGCTAAAGAGCTACAACTTAGATTTCCATGGTACATGAACGCAGCACGATTTGAACTTGAAGTTGGGTGGAGATGAAGGACGGAGAAGATGGTGGTCAGGTCTACTCTGAGCTGAAACTTCATGATTTTATACTCTGACATGCTTTTTGGAAGCCGTTTTCCCCTTTAATAAGAGACCTGATTCATTTCCTGTTGACTCATTTAAAAGCGCTGGATCTGAAAACGTGAGGTTCAGTGTGAGCAGATATTCACTTTTCTTATGTTTCCGTTTTACATTTTTTTCTCACCTTCAGTTTTTAGTTTCCATGAATTCTAAGAAGCACAGTAAAAAGCTTTGTTAATCCTTTATGTTGCATTTTTGCTTTGACCATAGTCCTGAAACCACTAGCGTCAAGCCTTCACAGACCAGGGATGTCCAGTTCTGGGCCTGGAGGGCTGCTCTCCTGCTGGGTTTAGATGTTTCCCGCTTCACTGCGCCTGATTCAAATTAACAGGCTTGTGTAGATAGAACTTGACAACAAGCTGTTGAAGAGATTCAGTTAATATTTAATTAATAAATCTGAGTCAGGTGTGTTGGAGCAGGGAAACAGCTAAAGCTTGCAGGACTGTGGCCCTTAAAAGACCAGGACTGGATTAGACCATTTATATGTTGAACTGTTTGGGGAGACTGAGACGGTCCTGGTTTGGGCTGGTTTATGGTGCGTTCCAGGTGTCTGTGAGCATCTACGAAGAACTTCAAACCCTGGTTAAAATGATTCATAAACCACGCACTGAAAACATAATTATTCATAACAACTCGCTGCTGTTTACACGAGAAACTTAACGGGTACAAAGTTTATTAGAAGCATCTTAATAAAGACAACAACGGAGCTGGTGGTACCGGGCGAAGCCATCTTTAAATCTGGAATCTCGGGGTCTTCTGAAACTTACAAGTTCGTGACAGAGAGACATGAGATCACTTTGTCAGTTCGGGCAAAACTTCAGAGGAAAACGTGAAGGCACCACGAAGCAGCTCAGAAGTGCACACACACATCTGGTCGTCGTGTGTGTGCAGTACGTGTTTTACTTGTGTTTTAACTCTTTTTCATTTTTAATGTTGCATTTTAATTTATTTGATGTTAGAAATAAAAATGTGAAGCAGTACCTGGAACGTCACATGTGATTTTCTTTCATCGCGCCTCACAATAAATTATTTACCCAGAAAAAAAGGAAGAAAAAGCTTTTTTGCTGTTTGGGATGCTGGATATTTCTGTGCTACCACAGACCTTCTTCCCTCGAAGACCAACCCATCGTTCCTGCCTGAAACCTTTTTATAAGAAACTGACCTCGGTACGCGGTACTGAAGGGAAGGTTAGGCCAGAACCTTCTCTGTGCAGACGGCCGTTGGTTTCAGACTGACCGTCTTCATCTCTAAATCAAATGAAAAATGAATCATTTTTTAAGATTTTAGTTTTTTAAACCTGGAACACTGTTCTTTTAAAGGATAACTCTCGTGTACCTTCCTGATGGAGGTCCGTGTGATGGATTAGACGCACGGTTTGCTGTGATGGCTCTGCTGGTTCTGTGAAGGTTCCTCTTAATGATACCTAGATCACCTAAAGAGATGTTCGCGTGTCGTCTGTCTGGCAGGGAAGTACAGGACTCAGCTGTGGGACAAACAGACCAGTTCCTTCCTCCCCTCCACCCCTGGCCTTGGGATGCATGTGGAGATCAAGGATCCGGACACTAAGGTAAATATTTTTCCAGAACACGGCCACATATTTAAGGTAAAAACCAAATGTTAAGACTTGACTGTTCTTCCAGATCATCCTCTCTCGGCAGTATGGCTCGGACGGGCGTTTCACCTTTACCTCTCACACTCCTGGAGAACACCAGATCTGTTTGCACTCCAACTCCACAAAGATGGCTCTTTTTGCAGGAGGGAAGCTGGTATGAAGACGACCGCTGCCTCAACATTTTACCTCCTCTAGAATAATCTGTCAGCCTAACTTCTATTTTTCTTAATATTATAAAAATCTGTACAGAACGGCTCTTCTCACGGCTGATTTAAATCAAAAACCTGAACATAGCCTGGTCTGGAGCCGGTCACATGTTCATCGTGTTACCATGGTGATCAGCTCACGTCACCTTTGTGACTAAAAACTTTATGATCCCGCACACTGTAAAAAATGATCTTTCAAAACACAGATGGCCTTTAGGATAAATGTCAGTTTTGCAGGATTTATCTTTCGGTCGTCCGCGTACATGCAGGAAACAGAAAACTGGTCCAGGCCGTCGTAAACAAGCGGATGCTTTGAATGAAGATCTGTGAGGTTAAAAACTTTTCAGCTGAAAATTCCTTGATTTCACATCCTACTCATTTAAACTCTCCTGACGTAGAATTCAAGGTTTACATGCCATCGTTTCATATTTAGGGACAGATTGACTCGTTTTCATCCTGTGTTTTTTTAATGAGAGGATGTTATAAAACCACCATCATGATGAGATGAGTCTTCATTAATGTGAATATTGAAGCATCCTGACTGTTATGTTGAGATAATTAATCAGGTTACCAGGTTTCCATCATGCCGCGTGGCCAGATGTGGTTTCCTCTTTAAATGAACCTGATTATTTGTGACCTGAATATTACTCTGAGGACCACCCAGGTCATTATTTGACATGAGTGGACTCCGTTCATGGGTCTGTGCAGTGTCAGTAGATCTCTTTGAGATGACCCATCGCAGCTTTTTCCAGTTGGGCCTTGGTCTTTCCAGAACACCGCAGTGGATGTTTAGCATACGGAGAACAGCTGAGGCACGTTGGCTTCTAGTGAAACGTGGCTTCATGTCTCTGCAGGAATCTGCAGAATAGTTTTGATTTGATTTTGCTGAATTGGAGAAAAACTGCTCATGTAAAAACATTTTCTACAGTTTTAATCTATTAGAAGCTGAGTAGCTTGTGATAATCTGTATGGTTCTTAGATACACCTTATGGTGCCCCTGAACACATCATCAGTGATGTAACCTGGAATCTCAGGGGGCTTCGGGCCCCCTCCTCCAGGCACCCCAGCTTGTGTCCAGGTAACGCTACCCTACTTGCCACGCCTCACCTTGACGCCACCTCTGCTGCGTCGGTGGCCAACTTGATGGCCCTCCTCTGGCTGGCTCCTGTGATGCCCAGCATCTTGTAGGCCCTGCAGAGGAATCGGCCCACAAATCCTTGGCATCCCACTTGGATGGGTTGGCGTGGTGCCCACCAACCATTGTTCCGGCATTCCTCCACCAGCTCCGAGTACTTTGCCCTCTTTCTCTCGTGGGCCTCCTCCATCCGGTCCTCCCTCGGCACAGTGAGCTCCAGGAGAATTACCTGCTTGGTTGCTGCTGAGGTGAGGACAATGTCTGGCCTTGACATTGTCTTGGCTACCACTTCTGGGAACTTCAGCTGCTTCCCCAGGTCAACTTTCAGCTCGTAATCACACGCCATCGCCAACAGGCCAGGGGAGGTGTTTCGGGCAGCCGCTGCAGGCTTCTCTCCAGCTCTGATGAAAGTGATGGTGTTCCTAACTGGGCGAAGACTCTTGCTGTGTCTGATCCCACTGCAGAGAGCATCCGCTACGGCCTTCAGGACCTGGTCATGTCTCCAGCGGTAGCGCCTTCACCCAGGGCTGAGGATGTGCTCCAGGGTTCCTCTGTTCTGGCAGAAAGGACAGGCTGGTGTCTCTGCACTCCCCAAGTAGAGAGGTTAGATGGGCTAAGCAGCACGTTGCAGACCGCGTGGATCAAGAATTTTATGTGATGGGGTTCAGCTTTCCACAGCTTGGTCCATGTGACCTCACGCTCCACAGCTTGCTCCCATCTCGTCCAGGCTCCCTCATTCCCACCATCTGGCTGACCTGCTTCTCCTCTGCTCCAGCTCGCACCTCCTCAAGGATCAGAATCAGAAAACTTTATTAATCCCGGAGGAAACGGTGCACACAGTCGCTCCATGCCAAATAAGAACGGATAAGATAAAGATCAAAATCACAATAAGAAAATAATAAATAGATAAAACATCTAAACAACAGATCCAGGATCAGTCCTGCAGTGAGTTTGTATCATCAGTATGATAGACAGTAGAAAGTAAATGTGGAGCAGAGTGTAAATGTATAACAGTTATATGGAGGAGTTGTACAGTGTGATGGCTGCAGGTAGGAATGACTTCCTGTGTGGTTGAGTGGAGCATTGAGGTGGTATCCGTCTCTCTGAACGTCCTCCTGTGGCTGATCAGCAGGTTGTGAAGCAGGTGGGAGGTATCGTTCAGTCTTGTCTTTATCATGGACAACATCCTCTCCGACAGCACCATCAGAGAGTCCAGCTCCATCCCACCACGTTACTGGCTTTGTGGATCGGTGTGTTCAGTGTGTTTGTGTCTGCAGCCCTCAGCCCGCTGCAGCATGCAGCAGCATAGAGGATAGCACTGGCCACCACACACTCATAAAAATCCTGAGCAGCGTTTGGCAGATGTTAAACCACCTTAACCGCCTCAACAAATAGAGACGCTCTGGCCCTTCAGCGGTGTTCTTAACCCAGTCCAGTTTACCGTCAGCATGCACTCCAAGGTACTTGTAACCCTTCACCACTTCCACATTCACACCTGTATTGAAACAGGTGTCGCTGGATCTTCTAAAATCCACCATCAGTGCCCTCTCTTTCCCCTGTGCCCGACCATTAGTAATTAGTTCAGTCCTCAGATTGTCTAGTAGCTTTAAGACGTTCTCTTCAGACTTGGTCAGGTTCATTTTCTGCTCTGGAAGCAGTTTTATTGTAGTCATTTGATCCAAGTCTGCTGACGTTATCCCCTCTCCTCTGATGCTACAGAGAGTGCATTTGGACATTCAGGTTGGAGAACATACCAACAACTATCCTGAAATTGCAGCGAAGGACAAACTGACTGAGCTGCAGCTGCGAGTGCGACAGCTTCTGGACCAGGTGGAGCAGATCCAGAAGGAGCAGAACTACCAGAGGGTCAGTTAAAAGCTTCTTTACAAGGACAGCGAGTGTTTTTAAGCCGACGGCTGATTGTGATGACTGATTGGTGTGTTTGCAGTATCGCGAGGAGAGGTTTCGCATGACGAGCGAGAGCACCAACCAGCGGGTTCTCTGGTGGTCCATCGCTCAGACGCTCATCCTCATCGTCACTGGAATCTGGCAGATGAAGCACCTGAAGAGTTTCTTTGAGGCCAAAAAGCTGGTGTAAGCTCCGTCTGAGCTGCTGCAGGTCAAAATAAGCTGGACTGAACAAGGAGACGCCCACCGTCAGCACAGCAACATCCAGGAGGAGACGTGGTCTCACCGTGAGTGGTACCAGTTAGCCCACCGATCCGTCCTGGGAAATGTCCTTTTTCCCTTGTAAAGGTTTTGGGTTTCAGCGTCACATTCCAGCCGTCTTTCTCCTCAGCAGTTCGCATCCTTCTGTTTTTGCTTGTGATCCTTACAGGAAAAAAGGTCCATTGTTACAGAAAATGATCCAGTAATTGCTTATAATTTAGTTGTTTTCATTATTCCGGCACAGATGTAAATAAATGACTGGCCCTGGCCCCGAACATGTCATCTTTAACCACCATGTCAGGAACAGGAGACTTTTCCTGCAGAAGCTAATAAAACTGCAGCTTAGAGGAGACACTGACACACAGTGTCAATCCTTCACGTGTCCGCGCTCACTTTAACACATTTTTATGCTGAAATCTCATTTTTGAGAAAAGCTCCATTGTCGTGATAAAAGAAAGTTTTTTTTGTTTCAGCCTGGGAGGAAACGGGTGGAGGTTGATTTGTGCAGCTAATCCTCAGACATCTACAACAAAGGCTGAGACCCGGAGGAGAACCGGCGGAAGCCCGGCTGGGATCGTCCTCTGACGGTTGGGATTCAGTTTTACTCGTTTGCTTTTAGACTTTCCTCCTTTTAGTGGTGAGACTTAAATCTGAAAGGCAGTCGCTGAGTCTACATGTTTGAAAAATGCTGCTCGTATGGTAACTTTGCTTCGTTGTAGATGCCTGACGAGCCCTGACTGAGTCCTCCACTTACTCACTTTAATCTCCTCAACTAAAGCTGGAAAGGTTTACGTTCCAATATTTAGTTCCACTGCTGCAGAAAAGCTTTTCTATCTAAAAACGTATGTTTGCTATAAAATTGGACCAATTCCATTTTTGGTGACCTAATGTTTTTACCGCGGTCTACCTTGTTACAGGGGCTTCGCAGAATGGTGTCGACTCGTCACGAACAAACTGTCCGTGAAACGTCCCGCGGTACTTACCGTGTCCCACCAGACCAGAGGACTGGACCTGAGCAGCCGACTCGGCTCTGCTGTCGTCGTTTTAATTGACGCTGCTCTCAAAAGTCATTCTTGATTCGTAAAACATGGCCAGAACTCAGTTAAATGTCCAGTCAGCTCTCTGTTCGTTTTGTTAGGTACTCGACTGGCAGCGCTGGTGGACGAGCAAGACGCAAACCTGGAGCTCGACACTTTGTCTCCGTTTATGCACCAAATGTGGAATTTAAAGTCACAAAAGTCACCACTGATTTAAACTTCTGAGGGACGTCATAGTAGGGATGAAGTGTAGGGGAGGGGCATGTGAAAGGAAAAGCTTTTGATTGGCTGCTGCACAAGGACACGCCCATGAGCGCAGGTTGTCAGCAACATTTTCCAGGACATGTGCCCGCGGTGCTGGCTGGGATATGTCGCGTTCCGGTGTTAGACATGGTTTTGGAGTTTATGTGAAACAAGTTTAAAATGAAGACGCTCCATCTCTGTCCAGGCTGTTTGGCTTTCATCCCGCTGGATCGCTCTGTAAATACAGTGTGTGGCGCTTTAATAAGAGGCTGTGTTGTAAATAGCAGCTTTTCTACTGGCTTTTACACAAACCTGATGACACACAAGTCCTCACCCTCATGTTTCAGTTGTCTCATTATTTATGTAGCATTGGAAGATGTTTTATTGCCGAGTTTTTCATTTTTGAAGTTGCTGCTGCACTGAGTTAGTTTTACAGTGATCTGGATGTCATGTGCTTAATAAAAAATACTAACTTGGACCAGACTGGTGTCTGTCTAGTAATTTGTGCCACTTTGCCCTGAAAAAATAAGAAATACACAGCAGAGGCAGAGATTCCCAACAGTGAGATTTATTGCTTGGCTTTGTCCTCTAGAGCCAGACTCCAAACCAAACAGCAACCACACGGTTTTCTTCTTTTCGCTGACAGTTTATTTTAAAGAGACAGAAAAACGCTGCGCTGGTGACATCATGGAAGAAACCGCCGCGGCGTCACAGCGGCGTCACAGCGGCAGCTTAAAAATCAGACTAAATCAACACTTTGCATAGGTTTGCCCTCCCAGCGCCAACAACACGGCACGGACACCAAACACACCACAACATCCCAGGTAATATCAAGAATAAAGATCTGACACGTTTGGCACATCATATGAAACCATATCAAACACAATACTAAGTTTCATTATAAAGGGATAAATGATTTATTAAATCAAGTCTTTGTTTCAAGCGTACGATGAAAACGGTTCATCGTTATGACCTGGACGGTCGGAGAGATAGAAAACAACATCAGCACAACAAACCATTACAATCTTCCTCAGGTTGGTGTGTTTTCTGCAGTTTGTGTCCAGCGATGTTCACCAACGCTTCCATGTGGCGGGAGTCGGAGCGCTAGCGGTCAGCGACACCTGCTGGACACCTTTAAGAAGGAAAAGTCACTAATTCTGAATAAAATGCCTCTTTAATGCTTAAAGAGCTAAAAGGGCACAAAAAAGTCAAGAATGTGTTACTTCTCTTTAGAAATGTGCTAGAAGTCAGCAATCCTAGCTCCACATCATGCTCTCCCATATTAAGACTTATTCTTTGCTAACGTGTTTGAGAAGCTCCGCTTAGTGTTCAGATACAGTCAGGTGATGCATCTTCTTGGCAGCTTCCTCTGACACCAGTTTGGAGGTTTTCTCGGGGCTGGGAGCCGGACTGGGCATCGGGCTGGGGTTCGGAGTGTTAGCTGCGCTGTTGGGGTACTCCCGGTTACCGAAGATGATGCTACCCACTCGCACGTTGGTGGAGCCCACTTCGATCTTCGGTGAAGGAGGGAGGGCATGCAGGCAAAAACATGACAGCAAGAAGTTAAACAGAAATCATAAAAATGCCGTTTATGAAGCTGAACTGCAAAAAGAAGAAGTGTTTTACAGCGTCTGTCTGTGGGGAGGTTGTAGTTACAGCCCTTCGCTGCAGACGTGACGTGGAGGGATTTTTATGACGCTGCAGATAGAAAATCAGCTGACTGCTTTTCAGCCCCAGGTCAAGAGAAAAAGGCCGTTTGGTTCTGACAGCAGGCGTTTCAGGCTAAACTACAGCACTCCTCCATTTCTTTGGGTCTTTTAGCCTTTTTATTTTCTTGATTTGTTTGTGTTCTCCTTTCTACCACCTCATACTTCTAATTTAAGGATTTCCATGTTGGAAGCACATTTGAAAAATTGGTTGATTTCCAAAGAAAGAGGATGCAAATGCAACTTTATTTATAACGCACTTTAAAAACAACAAAGTTGACCAACGTGCTACAAACTGCATTAAAAACTAAATAAATTACATATGAAGGACAGTTAAATGAAATATTCAAATCTACTAAAAGCGGACGTAAAAGTCCAGCACTAACGTGGACGGGCAGGATGTAAGACACCTGAGTCTCCTTATAAATCACCTGCGAAGGGAAAATCAGAAACGGATGAAAACTCACCGCATGTTCAAAGTCAGTGGACATGCCCATGCTGAGCTCCACCTCCTCCAGAGGAAGCTTCAGGCTGTCGCACACCTCCTGCCTCCGAGTCAGCAACATCTGCAACCAGCAGAGACCACACATGAACCCAGCCCAGATGCACCCTGGTTCTCTGCTGCTGCTCGTCCTGCTGTGTGATCTGCAGCTGAGGATGCTTGAGTTGGACGAGCCTCGCTGGGATTCGGCAGGTTTCGCCTGTTAGCTTTCAGCTAATTACGTAATCAGATTAGTTTCAGTGAATCTGGGTGGATGACTGATTCAGACTGTGGCTCCTGATTCTGGCCCACACCTTCATCATGGGGTATTTACCCTCCTTTACACCGGGTGCATGTTACGGCTGCGCCGCGGCTTCCACTGCTGTTCGCTGACGTTTTAGTCAACGGTTTGATTCCCACCACCTCAGCGCGTATCAGAAGCGCCTTGTCGCGTCGCTCCACTAAATTTACGCACAGAGTCTATTTTCGACGCTTTGAGCACCCAGAATGCGTCAATTTCTGCATCTGCGATAGGGGCAGACAGGAAATCAGACATGGAAGCAGTGTAAAAGCTTCCGGTATTTTTCAAAATAAAAGCCCCCGTGCAGATGTGCGCTGTTGAACCATGGAGACATGACGTGTCTCCACTCCTCCTGTGAGTTTGTGATCTCGTGGACCCTGAACGTGGCGCACACACACCCGGTGTAAAGGAGAGGTTCGTCTTTTGTACCTGAAAGTCGGGGTTGGGGCCCAGGGTTAGGTCGTAGCCATAGCGACCGATGGTCATGAGTCCTGAGAAGTGCAGGCCGGAGCACTGAGACAAGATGTGCTTCACCGTGTTGACCGTCTCTTCTGGAGGGAGGCCATGTTTGCCTACAACAAATACTGGAGGTTAACTTCCATCTGAAAACCTGCTGCTCCGCTTCCTCTCAACTAATTCCTTCATTCCTCCCTACATCCGTCTGTCAGCTCTTCCTCTCCCTTATCCATCCTTCAACAGCCTTACATTCATCTATCGAACTCTTCATTCACCCTTCCATCTTCTATCTCTCCATCCTCCCTCTCCTTAATCCATCTATCCATTTTACTTCTGCTTCACCCAAACATTTATACATCTTCCCTCATCCTTCCATCAGTCTCCCTCCATCTCTCAGCCATCCTTCCTCCCATCTGTTTTCCATCTATCCATCATCTGTTATTCATCATTTCATCCTCCCTCTCCTCCATTCTCCCCCTCTCCTCCATCCATCTGTCATCCACCCATCATCTCTCCTCCATCCTCTTCCTCATCCACAGTCCATCCCTCAGTCATCCTTTCTTCCATCCCTCCATCCTTTCTCTCCTCCGCTCAGCCAGCCTTGCTGTGGTCGGAGCTGGAGAACTCACTCTGCTCTCCGCTGGTGTTGACCTGCACCATGACCTTTAACCTCTGGCTGCCGGCTCCGCTGACGCGCTGCCACGAGCTGTTGACCTTGTCGGCCAGTTTCACCGAGTCGACGGTCTCCACCAGGAAGAGGTTAGGAACACCTGGACACAAAGACGAAGGTGGTTTGTTGTTCACACAAACATGCGTCTCCAGGGAGAGAGAGGAGGAGAGCTGATGTCACTCACCCAGAAGCTTATTCACGTTATTCTTCTGCAAATGTCCAATAAAGTGCCACTTGATGTCTGGACACGACTCTAAAATCTAGATGTGGTGGAACGCAGTGGTGTAAAAACTGATGTGAAAGCAAACCCATTCAACCCTCAAAGAAATGTGGACTTACCAAAGGGTCTGAAGCTTTGTCCACAAGTTCATTAACCTGGGAGAAGACACGAGGAGACGTTAATTTCTACCTTTTCTTTCCATGCTGGAGATCATGCAGCATTTCATTCTTACATAATTTTCCCCAAAGTTGCGCTGTCCTTGTCTGTAGGCCTCCACAATCATCTCTGGGGGTTTGGTCTTGCTAACGGCTACGAGGCGGGGCGACACAGCCGGAAGTGTCTGAGGAAGGACAGAATACTCTTCATCAGGAGAGGATCTCGCTGCGTGGTGCAGCACGTTAGTGGGTCTGTGGGCTTTATTATGGGCAGAGTCAGCAGGGACGTGCAAAAATAATGCTAACACTTGCTGCTGCAGCGCTGTTAGACATTTTTAGCTGTCTTTAAATTCTTAGTGAGGAGATGAGCGTCTGGGTGGAAACGCGCTGTGCATTCAAACAAGCTTCCACTGAAATAACCTTCATTTGATATAAACCAGCGACTCGTTTCCACTTATTTCACAGAGCTATGGTGCAAGAAGAAAGCATGCATTTATAGTTGTAAAATAATACAAAGTATGGCCTCTATCAACACAATAATGCCCATAAATGCGCGTGCACACGCATTATGTGTGAATCCGAGCATCATTACGCTGCCACTTTAAATCACGCGTGCTGTTATGAAAGTGCTGCCACCAGCAACACCGTCTCCCATCCAAAGGTTGACATGTTTGGCAGCCTTACATAACCGCTCGTGCTTCTGCAGCGCGGTTTTTCCGACCCTGAGCTGCCGAGCAGAGCCTCCCGGGCCGCGGTTACCTTGGGCCTCCGCGCCGCCGCCTGGTTCACGCGCTCCAGCACCGACTGTATCGCCTTCCCAACCTCATCCGACATTGCTACTTTCCACATACCGTCAAAGGGCTACGAAACGAAACGTTAACAGTGACGCATCCGCGCTGACGTCAATTCGCTGTCAAAATAAAGCTTAAAAGAAGCGCGTGGAAGAGGAGCGCGCCCCCTGCAGGTCGCCGCGCATATTACAGGTTTGAGAACAAATTATTATTAAAGCTTTTTGTCACAATAAATAATGTGAGATTTTGAATACCATATTAACCATTTTAATGAAAAATATTTTATTAGTTTTTAGCAAGGAATACATTTATTTATCCAGTTTTTGTCATTTACACTCACCAGCCACAGGTCCACATGTTCAACATGAACACATATATCCAACCAGCCAATCACACAGCAGCATGGAGTCATGTAGACGTGGTGAAGACGACCTGCTGAAGTTCAACCTGAGCATCAGGATGAGGAGGAAAGGTAATATAAGAGACTTTGAACGTTGTTGCTGGTCTGAGTATTTACTGGGATTTCCACCCACAACCATCTCCAGGGTTTCCAGAGATGGTCTGAAGAAGAGA
>JBAFTB010000015.1:31816788-31837126 GCA_037177355.1 Melanotaenia trifasciata
CCGATGCTGGTGTCCATCCGATGCTGGTGTCCATCCGATGCTGGTAACCATCCGATGCTGGTGTCCATCCGATGCTGAGTAAATAAAGGTCTAGCTTTTCAACACCAATGCCAGTGCTGTTTTAAACGAACGTGTTATTGCAAAGAGGCTAATTTGTGGAATGGATTAATTTTCTAACACATCAGCGCATAAACAAGCAAGTCATTACTCACACCATAAAAATCTCTCGGCTAGATAAGCTGACTTTACCCCTGATTTCCACTGGGTGTGCTTTAGCTTACGGTTTGATTCCCACCAGGCGCCGCGGTGTGTGTCAGAAGCGTCCCAGAAGCGTCTTGTTGCAGCTCTCCGCTAAACTATTTTTGACGTCCAGAACACGTCAAACTCAGCACCAGACAGGGCCAGACAGGAAGTCAGGCACGGGAGCAGTGTAAAAGCTTCTGGTATTTTTCAAAATAAAAGCCCCCGTGCAGATTTGCGCTACTGAACCATGAAAATATTGCGTCATTAATCAGTCAGGGTTTTTCTTTTTTTCATCGTGGATGACGAGACCTGGAGGTGGAGAATCACAAAATTCTCCTGTGAGCTCGCGGATCCAGCTAGGCGGATTGCACTCGCAGGCGCTCCACACCGGACACGCTCCCGGTGTGGACTGACCCGCCACGGAGGTCGGAATAAAATGCGGTGCAGCCGTAAGGTGGCGTATTCAGGAAGATTTCAATCATTTTTAAACCTGACATTAAAGTATTGATGCTTTCACAAGCAGAGAATCAGAATGTTGTTATCGTCATTGAACAGTGGAACTGAAAAATAATAAAAATAAAAAATCCATGTAAAACATCACATTCATAAAATCGTTCAGTAAAACACAATAAACAATAAAGTAATTTGCATGTCCTGGGTTTAGTGCACAGATGGCATTTGCATGGAAACTGTTCCTGAGTGTCTTTGTTTCTGTTTTCAACGCTCTGTAAAATCTGCCCGATGGCAGATGTTATCGATATTTGGATTGATCCGACCACCACGATCGAACATTGACCAAACATACATACTGCCGATGCTGCTGAGGAAAGTTGTTGCCAGAAGCGCCAACATGAGCAGTTTGCCGTGATGGACATTATAGCTGCAGATATGCTTCGTAACAAGAATGTGTGAACTTCAGATGGACGGCCTCAGCTGGAACGTCACGAAGCGTCCTGATAGAAAAGGTTCGGTTTCTCAGGCTCAGGACGCTGTGGGCCATGAAAGCTCCATGAAAGTACTTCACGAATGTCACGGTGTCATCAAACAGGTCTGGAATCCAGAATTTTAAGGTCGGAAAGTTATGTTGTGTTAATGGGTTTCAGGTTAAAAGAAAGCTGCTCTTATTCACCTCCAGGGGTCTGAACTGGCACCACCACTCGGCATCAGCACTGGGTTGGTTGTTTCTTTTAAAGCATTTTGTTTTATGTAAGCTAGACTACAGCTTTCAGTCTTAAACACCCTGTTGTTGTGTGGATCATGTACAGTATACATCGTGCAAGAAAGATAATATCTGATTCACTCATTTGATTTGATGTGGATTTTAAATGCTTTACATCGAATATTTACGAGTGTCTGTTCAATTATTGCTTAGCAAGAGGTTTTTAAAGTTTTTGTCGCTGCCTGAAAATGATGCAGAAAAGAAAGAAAAGAGAAAATAAAAACTGTAAAACAGCAGATCCGAACCAAGATGCTACAAAGCTCTGAGCAGCAAGTGTGTTTCCTGCAAACAGCATTGTCCTAAACAACCATCATATTTCTCATTAGTGCTGAACTAGTTAAAAGACTTCGTGCCTGACCTCTTCATGTGAGCATAAACTCTAATTTAAAGTGTGCTGGTTTACAGTGATTCCTGATGGCAGCGTAGCGTGGACATATTGGACTGACAGCATGGGTTAACTCCGTTCTCCTCATGCAGTAGGAGTAAGCCAAACTTCCTCTAAGTATAAGTGTGTGTGTGTGTGTGTGTGTGTGTGCTTAACTTCACCCCACAGCTACAGTTGCCCCAACAAGCCATATGGTCCAGTCCTAATCTGACTTGGTCCTGCTGACAGCACTGAGATTGACGTCTGTAATTAGATCTGATCTCGGGCTCCTGGTTGCATCCAGAGAAAACAAACTGAGCTAAAGGTGAATTTGAAACAAATTTCATTCATCATAACATATTTGGATCATTGGCGCAGCAAAAACCTTGTGGAATTTAAATATATTGTATGAGATGAGTTCATGGTTTGCTGGAAAGAGAATATTGATGGATGAGGCTCTTTACTGAACCTCAGGAGCTCTTTGATCTAATATTCTAATGGCTGGCTGCTCTGTAGCAGTAAAGCTGTCCTCTCACGTCATGACCGCAGAGTGATCCCTGCTTGCCCTCCGGCCATCATTTCATTGTATCTCCACCTTGATTGTTCCTCCATCTTTACATCCTCTGCAGTGAATGGACTGGATTATACCGGACTCTGGAGGCCTCTTCTGTGTCTCTTTCTCCGTCTTTCCTTTTTTATCTTTTTCTGCTTCAGATTTGCTCTTCGTATCTATCTTTGAGTTTAACACTTATGGGATTTTTTTCCTACATCTGCCACCCCACGAGTGTTTTCCACTTCCAGTTCAGAGCCAGTTCAGGGTTCCGGGTAGACTTTATTACTGATTCAGATCAGATCCCGAAAGCTGATGGTTAAGTCGTCCGGCTCTTTTTTATCCTACAGTTTGCCACAGCAGCAATATGTTGGATGACCGGACGAATTTCGTACGATGTCAGGATGTCAGTCAAGCTTAGATAAACATAGCCTGCTGAAATTTATTTTGGTTGCCAGGCAACCAAACAGCAGAGCTACATTGATTTCAGTGTCTTCATGCGTGGGATGAAGTAGGAGGTGGTACTCAGTCGACTTCTTCTTCGGTGGTGGCTGCTGCGGTGGCTGTCCAGCAGCTAAAAAGACGTAAGCATGAAAGGCCGTGTGTTGCTCCACACAAAGGACTGCTTGTCACGTCATGGTTTTGGGGGATCAGGTCATTGAACCAAACCAGACCAACTAAAATTTAGTTTGCTTAATTCAAGAGAGAACCATATAAAACAGACCAATAATAGGCAAATGTTTGATCTGTTGGATTACAATCAATCCAATCAGAGATTCCAGCTGACACGTTAACATGGACGATGGGTAAAAGATCCCATCAGAGCCTTCTGGTCCGGAAAAAGATTTTTTTTAACCTTTTTGGCCGTCAAACTGCTTGACAATCCTGAACTCTGTCAGTTTATAACAAAAACGTTGTTGCCGCCATTTTTCACATCTTCCCTGAAACTCCTTATATTACCTGTAACCCCACCTGGTTCAAGCATGTGCAGAAACTACATCCACCACAGAAACCATCAGGAGGAGAGGAGACATGGGGAGTTTTCCCTGCCGTAAAAAATCAGTCTCAGAAGAAGACTTGCTCAAACTGTGAAGCAGTGCTGGGTAGATGTACCAGAGATGATGAGACCCGGCTCTGTAGT
This sequence comes from Melanotaenia trifasciata, assembly GCA_037177355.1. NCBI lineage: Eukaryota > Metazoa > Chordata > Actinopteri > Atheriniformes > Melanotaeniidae > Melanotaenia > Melanotaenia trifasciata. Next base: position 31,820,306 of record JBAFTB010000015.1, read on the forward strand.
TCTTAGAACTGGATCCGAAAACCCAGCCTCGCTCAGCACTGGAACTGCTTTGACTGAAAAGGGAATTTCTAACCACATCATCCTTTATCTCCACAGAAGGCGAGGGCCTTTCTAATTACTCAAACCCTATTCTTGTAAAAACTTCATCTCTGAGGGAGGTCTGTTACCCCTGTGTGGAGTGGCTGTTAGGGGCCTCCGTGTGTCAGAGCCAAAGATTGATCAGATCAGCCACACACACACACACACTGCTTGGCAGAGGCTGTCTCAGGGCAGGTGTGCGGGGAAGTGGAGGGGTGGATAGATGTAGAATGGGGGGAGCTGGCTTATCTCCCTCGCCTGCTTCTTTGCCTTTGCCCCTCAGGGGCAGATGAAGGTGCTGATTGTGAAGTTCGATCTGTGTGTGTGTGTGTGTGTTATGGGGTGAGATTTGCTGTTCATGTCAAAAGTCACTTCATTTCAGGGGGGCGTCCTCCCGGCATCCCCACGTCCTGCCGGAAGTTTAGCATGTGCAGCGGTGCATGCACTTGTGCATTGTGTGGAGCTGAGTCCTGGTTTCTTTCTGTGTCTGAGAGATAAAAAGAAGACACACACACACTCAAAGACTTCCCACCACAACAACAGCAAAAATGTTCTCATTTTCAGGGTTTGTCCCAACCAGAGTAGACCCTCAGAGAGCTGTGGGCTTTGACACTCATCTTTATTGTTTTTTCGGGCAGTTGGAGCTTCACTCTCTCAATCTCTGGGGTTTTGCCCAGAAAGACATCACTGGTTTGCTAATACAATCAGCAGAACCACAGCTGCACCACCACCATGGCTAATTGCATCATGGAGTCAGTGATAAAAATCTAGAGTGGCTGCTGTGTCTTTCTGGGAAGATGAGGCACTATTTGTGGCCTTTTAGCATTTTTTTCTCCTTTTTAAGTTGAGCGAGAAAGCCATTTATGAGTTTACAGCCAATGAAGGCCTGAATGAGCTTTGTAAAGAGGGAAGCATGATGCAGTCAGATCTATGATCTGTGACAGGGTGAATGTTAGATTTAATCTGATTAACTTTCCTTTGAATGAGTTTAGAAATGGAGGGTGTCGGTCTATAATCTGAGAAAACATCTGATTAAGAAGGAAGAATTTGAGGTTGTGGTTTAATTGCTTCACCTACAGGCCTGCTGTATGTGGCCTTACATTCACATGGAAGTGTTAATTAGAGGCCCATTCATGCTTTATGCTAAATATGCAGACAACAAAGCTGTTTTGCTCATTTTTTGCATCCTTTATGTGCATATTTGATCCTTTTTCAGAGAGCTTGCAGATGTGTAGCCCAACGTAGCAAACAGAACACTTTCCCCTGGAAACTATGGGGTTAGTGTAGCTCATGTACGATCTGTGAAAGGGAGAAAGAAGAAGAAACAGCAATGTATTTAATGGCTACACAGACCACCGGTGTCTACTGCACTGCCTCTTCAGGTCTCTTTCTGAGGATCAGCATGTTAGCTAATGTCTGAAACTTATTTTATAACAACCATAACAATGTAAAAGATGCATGGGAGTATGTGGGCAGTTAAATATGACAATGTTTGATACGGACGTACCTTTTTATGTGTGAATAGGGAGCATAAATGACCCATAAGGGTAAAACCTTCTTTAAAGTGACTGAGACATATTAAATCAGGTATTACAGTTGATTCTGTCAATAATGATAATAAGTAAAGCCACGTTTTAGTAAAGAAGGTGATGATTAGTTTAGGTCAGGGGTGGCCAACGCCGGTCCTCAAGAGCCACAATCCTGCAGGTTTTCCATGCATCTCTGCACCAACACACCTGACTCAAATTAAATGGTCCCTGTACAAGCAGTGTCAAAGTCTGGTCCACATTGCCTGTAGGAGGCTGGTTCTGTTTCTGGTGAGGCTTGGACCCCTTTTTCAGAATCTTTATGGACCCAATTTCAAGGTGTAGAAGGGATCATGTTTGGTAGACTGAGGAGCTGCTTCCCCTGCAACCAGACCTTGGATAAGCAGTGAACTTAACTCCATCACATATTTGGAACATGGGTTTCTCATTCTTTCTTTTTTTTTTCAAAATGCAAAATATACAATAGAGGTGGTTAGATAAACTTTTTAACTGTATGGAAAATGGACATAGCCACAATGTTTGAGACATGAAGTCGATCCAGAAGCACCTTAAATGTAATTCCAATAAAGGTTTGCTCCAAAAGAACTGGCTCCACCAGTCCCACTGAAAAAACTGTCCTCTTTCCTCATGAAACACCACGTCAGTAAATTTTTCCCACCGCCCGTTTCAGTGTCATCAGGGTGCTGGCCGTCATTCTGAAGAAAATGTCTTCATTTCACAGATATTCATCCTCACCCACAGATTAATGACTTTGTCCTGCTAATGTTCTGGTATCACAGTCCAGATCCACCCCCTTGTCCACCTTCTTGTACATGGTCTCTGTTGGGTGCAGAAAGGTCAAAAATCCACCATAAAGACCCAGTCTGCAGCGTTTGGACATTCTGGACTGGTTGAGGCAGAGACACCTATTTTATGCGCAGGATGTCCAGCAGCATCCTGTAGCTGAGAAACCACGCTATGCAGCTTTTTTATCCGGGACGCTGCGTGACGTTGGAGCTAGCAAGCAGATGTAGCCAGGCTGAAAGTAAGCCGGTACTGTGTACCACTAACAGATTCACTGGCGGTACGCGGTACCAGGAAGATGAAGAGTGGCTGCCTGCTATGAAGGCCGGAACCAGTCACGGCTGCGCTCCGGGTCAGACAGTAGATCCATCAGCAACATGTAGTTTTGAAAACTACTTTGTGTGTTTAAAAATTCCTTCATTCCAAATTGTTTTTAACTGTCGGTGCTGTTTTAGTCCATACTGGACGGAGCTTTGACCGGGCACCTCCCTCTCTTCCTTTTGAGTTTGTTATTTTAAAATGCATGAAGTGAGAGAGAGATAAAGGTTTTGGAAATAGTACCGGCAAGCATTTAAAACTACTCTCACCCCTGGATGTTACCGTGAACCATGGCTGATTCAGCAAAGAACTGTTAGAAGACATTATCGGAGGAACAGAGGAAACAAAAGAGAGCCAGAGACAGAGCAAGAGATAAGACAAGAGTCAACATGAGATGTTTTTTACTGTCTGGAGAGATCTCACAGTACCGGTAGGATGCACGATGATGCTGGATTAGCTATGGAAAGGGGGCACGTCCCTGAGAAAACTGAATAGAAGTGCAGCTAATGATACCTTCACCCAGGATGCAAATTTTTCATCCTGAGGCCATTTCTGGGAACTGATGCTGTTATGTAGAGAACAAAAGTGTGTTAAGTCTTAGTTTAAAGCGTATTTGACTGTTGTTTAGTTTAAGGCTGTGATGTTGCACATTGTGCTGATGTTTCTAAGAACATCTGAAGGGGAGCATAACGGGGCGACCTGGACAGGACCTGCTCGCTGTCTAACCGCTGAGAAATGGAAAGCTCTTTGGGCTGCAGTGTTTCTACCATGAGGAGGACCAATAGAATGGGCTTCAGCCTCATTTGACAATCATCTTTCATCTTTATGAATTATGAATTGAATTCTGTGTTTAAAAAAGAAACAGCATTTACATAACCCCTCTGACCAGAGCTCCATGTTTTATGTGTGCTCTGTTTTCTAGAATTTATTTACACTTCTGTCTTTGTGCACTGACATCTTTACTCAGGGCTATTTAAACACCTGTGCATGTATACACGTAAAAACACCAATATGTGACGATTTAAACATGTATCCTTTGCATGTGTACACACAGTATGTACACACGTGATTTCCATTAGAATCGCTCATCCCCGTAGAAACATGCAAGTCAGCAGGAAGAACTGAAGTCTTCCCCCTCTGGGCAGCGGGAGTTAAGGTATTTTCAGACACAAAAATCTGTGTTTTAAATTTCAAATGGGATTCTGGAGGAGGGTTGAAAAGAAGAAGAAACAAATCTGTGACAGGCTTCACACCACTTTTACTCCCCCCTGCACTTCCTCCTCCTCTTCATCTGTCCTCTCCCTCTGTCTCTTACTCTCTCTCTCTCTTGTCAACCTTTTCAAAAAGCATCTATATTCTCACACCAGGCTGTAGGGGCATGTTGTCATGTTGCTATGCTACCTGAATGTCAAGCAGAATGTCAGATGATGGCAGAGTGTGAATATACAATAAAGATTCTTCTTCTTCTGACCAGAGAGCTGGAAAAGAGATAAAGTGTATTGATGGGAGGAAATGTAAAAGGTTGTAATGATTAAAACAGTTGGATCTATAAGGTTTAAATTAAACCTTATAGATCCAACTGTTTGGATAAATAAATATATAATTTTTGAAAAAAGTAAATAAAATTCTATGCAGCATGAACACTTGGGGTGTGTGTTCACAACATGACTTTACTAGTTCATGATGGATCCTGAAGCAATGCATGCTGGGTAGAATCAGCTGCTGTTGGGCCAGGTCAGGCAGTGCCGGAGGTGGGTAGACTAGCCAAAGATTTCACTCAAGTAAGACTAGCGTTACTTTAGAATAACATTACTTAAGTAAAAGTAAAAAGTAGTTTTCCAAAAACTTTCCTAAGTAAGAGTAAAAAGGTATTTGGTGAAAAGACTACTCGCAAACTGTAACTGTTCGTAATGTCTGATTTATTATTTTGAAGTAATGTAAACAGTCAAGTTACTAAAACCTTTTTGGCCATTTATATTAATTATTAGATTTATTTACAAAGCTCTTTACATTTGATCCATTATTCATTCTCTCCTCATTCATACTTGGTGATGCTAGCTGACTGACCGAAACCTGGCAGCCAATCCGCGCCTACGGCCCCTCCGACCACCACCACAAACTCATTCATACACCAGCAGCGTCCACACCGGAAGCAGAAAGAGTGTCTTGCCCAAAGACACAATGACAGATGGCTGCCACGCCACCACCGGTCCAGCTATAATTAATAAAAGTTAGTAACTAACGCTAATTCATTCCTCCATAGACAATATATATATATAGTGGTCTGATTAGCTTGCAATAGCTAATGATAATTCATTCCACCATAAAAAATGTGGCAGCCATCTGGCAAAAATAAAGCATGAGGGTACATTCACGCTAGCACTGTTTGGTCTGCTTTAAGCGGACCCTGGTCCTCCTCCACGGATAGTCCGTTTGGAGAAGTAATCACACATGAAGCCACCTTGGGTCCACATGAAAACCAGGGGTCTCAAGGCCCTTTTCTGCTCCCATACGTACGTTACTAGCGGCGCCGTTTCAAACGTTGCCATATGTCACCATCCTCATACCTTTACGTTTGTTTGGCGTTGCCATGGTAGTTAAGTCAGTTCCTCTACTAGTGGGCAGCGCTGAGTTCAGAGTTCACTCCCATGAGACAACGTCAGTCTCAGATGTCAGCGGGAATGCACTGATCTAAAGTTGTTTCCAACTGCCCAACATCGCATGTAATTTCTTCAAAAGGTCGCAAAATTTCTACAGTTGTCCCCGTCTTCATTCTTCTTCTGCTTTTTTGTCCCCTTCCTGATCCTCCTCTTCTTCTCTGGTTTGTTTCTTTCGCTGGTCGCATGTCAGCCATTCTGCTCAGCACTGCCCCCGTGGTTTCCAGTGGTGTTTCTCCGTCTTCTGCGTCAAGCGACGGATAGCTAAACTCCCTGAAAACGGACCAAATTACGGGCGTAACCGATGCAGGACACGATCGAAACTGTCCGTCCATCAGCCTGTCTGTCTTCTTCATCGAGCATAAATGGGCCTTCAGTCGGCTGGCAGGTGAACTCCGAGATTCACCTCTGTGACGGCACAACTCTTCCTCGATTGGCTAAGGGCTTTACACAAACACACACACACACAATGCACACACAAACAATAAATGTTTTAGTTTTAGATCTTAAGATCAGTCAGTCTATCTCACGTGTTACCTCGGCGTTGAAGCAATTAATAGAACAATAACAATCCCGTGGTTATAAAAGGTCTTGAAATGGTGATGTTTCTGGGTTAACAATCCATCTAAAATCCTAAATAAATAATTTATTTAAAATATGTTGTAAATATTGTGGGATAAATGTTCTGCTCACGTGCGTTCTGTCACTAAACCTTCCATTAAGTTGTCAGCATTTCATCAGAAAGTCCTTCTGAAAAATCATTTATAAACAGAATTTTGTTGCACATAAAGGAAATCTTTCTACATTGTTGTTTTGTGTGAACATTTGTACATTTCACAGACAATAGAAGGAACTTTAAGTATAGTGCATTTACTTTTCAATTAAATGCAGAGTACACAAGAAAAATACTCAGCAGTAATTAACGCAGTCCCACAAACAACGGTGAAAAGCATACTGTGTTATGTAAGCTTCAGATGCTTCGCTGTGTTACATAGATGATTTAGACACAGTTTACCCCTTACCACCTGCAAGGAAAAATCTGTTTAAAGATGGCGCTACAGAAGGTATTGTCAGATTTACTGGATACCTCAGACTACCTTTTCCACTAAAGGCCAGAATGACTGGATTCTTTCTGCTTATAATACGTTTCTGCAGAAAAATAATTGTGCAAATTGTGAGCCCAAGGCTGAAACTGAACAACATCTTTTCTTTGTTTCTTTACTTTTAAAGAAAACCCTTTTGGAAATGTCTGCAAGACTGTGTATATTTAAATTCAATCAGGATTATAATTAATAATGAGAAAGGGACTTGATGTACAATAAATTATTATGACTATAGCTCATTGCAGATGTGGATTCATGACACAGGTTTTTAATCCTCCTAAAAGTGTCTGAGACGGTGTTGTCTCTACACTGAAGCTTCAGCCACAATTCCCACAAGATCAGCTGCTAGCGAGAGCTCACCTGCATCTGGACCCGACTGCAGTGTGCTTACACTTCACACACTGCTGTTATTTTAATGTTGTAAAGTTTCCTAGGGGTCTTGAAAAGCACTTTAAAATAAAATTATTATTATTATTTTTTTTTATTTTTATTGTTATTATTTGTCTCAGTTTCATCATCTGACATGTTGTTTATCTGCTACTGGGAGTAAAATATGACTGGATGAGATTTGTTTTTATTTCAGTTTCACACAGCATCCCAACTCTTTAGGAATTATGTTTGTATTGAAAGTTCAGGATTTTGAGATGCTTCTTGTTACAGAGGCATTTCTGTCTGGAGCCTGGACAGCTGTCAGCATGCTCTATAACTTGAGGAAATTTAATGGTGATGAGGTTGATGGTCATCACGCGCACATTAGTGATGATCATTACCATTACTATTATCTATTTCTTGATTCAGTTCCCTTTAAATCCAGTTAGTTCATCACCGTTCAAGCCTACAAATCTCCTCTGACATTTTCCATTTGGATTAATTAAAAAATGACCATAACCCTACGGCTCCATTACAGGCCGTTGCAGTACACTCACAAACCGCTTCTTCCCTCTGCCATACATCCTCCCTCAGCCTCCATCACTGCTCAGACTGTACAGCAAGAACTTGAGAGATCAGTGGATCAGTGAATCGGCACAATACAATCAGATCAGTGGATGTGGAGCACGGCAGAAAGATGCAGAGTTAAAATGACAGACTGGGTGTTTGGGAGGTTTATGGGCTTTAGAGCCAGTGATGGAGGGCAGAGATTAGCTGGTGGTTGTGATTTTTGATGTCCTGACCACCACTGGTTGTCAGTGTTTGTGAAAAAGGAAAGATGTGGACCACATTGGAGTCCTTCTAAACACAGAGACAGATTTATAGAGGCAGTTGACTCCATCCCGGCTTTAACGTGACACCCTGTGACAGATGTACCTGAAGAGACCCGTATGAATTGAATCACATGATGAACAGCACTGCAGGAGTGCACGAAGTCCCAGAAGCACAGTAGGAAAACTGCGAAAATGGATTGATGACACTATTTTTCACAGCGTTTCTTCCTGGAGTTGCATAAACTCGTGCAGTGCTCCTCAGAATTACCGGCTCCAGCAGCTGCGTTAAATTGAACAGAAAGAGGAATGGATTGAAGACTGATTCGGTTTTGTCTTTAACGTCCTCCTCTCATCCCAGACTAATTATCAACTCCTCTTTCACGTCATGGGCAAAATTAGAAATTTGTTTTTCGATCTTGTCTGAGGCACCGCACTTTTGTTTTCCTATTTTTCTGGATTGGGATGTGTTTTTCTGTAGCATCGAGGCTCTCAGTCTCATTTTCTGCTCTGAATTACTGTCTAATGAATATAAGGTTTTGGATTTGGAGACAGGCAGACTAGCTAATGGGTTTGTTAGTTTGTTGAGTAGCATGCCACACTCATTATTGCTTTCAGTACTGTGATTAACTTGATTTGCAGGGCAAATCCATCGGAGAGAAGATGATGTGCTCACATATATAAATGCACGCATGCTGTAATGTAATTATCTGATTTAATAAGTTATTAATATAGTTTGCAGCTCAGTTGGAAATAGAAAAGTGGACGTCTGAAAACACTCAGGCAGCCGATGATCATGTTGTGATTGATTTAATTTCATTTAGTAAGGGAACATGATGTTACAGCAGAGACTAACAGGATCAGAAAGTGACTCTGGGCACCTCTTGTTTAAAAACAAAAAACGTGTAATGGCCTTGGTCTTTAAAAAACATCCATAAGATTTCTCATTATCTTTCTAAAGATTACTTTTCTAACATCTCTGCTTTACTAGACTGCCTGTAAAAAAAAAAAAAAAAGGAGAACTGATGAAGATGATATGTTCTTTTTCAATCCAGTCTCGCGTGAGCCTCAAGGACATCACATATTATTCTAGGACAAGTTGAAAGAGAGAGTATCACATATCAGAAGCTCTTGAGAAGCACATGACCACCATAAATATAGTCCGGGGGATGTTTTCTGAGTAAACTGAAACATTTAAGGTGAGTAGGAGATGAGCAAAGGAATTCATAAAGCTCTCAGAAATGTTCTGCCTCTGCGGTGACGCTGGCGTTTCCAGCTCGCTGCCAGAAGCCAGGACGGGCAGCTTCAGTGTGGGTTTTCACTCATCTCTTTCATCTTCTGATAAATGTCTGAGGGAGGTCCCTAAACATCATCTTAATGGTGTCACCGTGGCGATTATCAAGCGTCCCCGCTTCCTCGTCAAGCTCGAGGCTGTCACCAGAAATGTCAGATGTGTCCCGAGTTACTAGTCATTAAGGGAGTTAGGGCAGCAGCGGAGTGCTGTCTGTAAGGTTAGCCATCTGGACCCGGACCAGGCCTGCTCCGGCATTAATGTTTGTCTGAGGCAGCGCGCAATCCCGGCCACATCACATCAAGCACTCAAATGACGGGTTTCAATCAGATTTGAGCTGCGGCACATAAACCTCCAAAAGCGAGAGGATGCTGCGTAAAGCCTGTTCGTTTCAGCCGGAGACTAAATTATTTCTGGGAAGTAGTGCTCTCACTCGGAAACGCAGTGTGACTCAGTTTGGGTCTGAGTATTTTAAAATCTGTAAAGTCAGTCATCAGATCAAAATGTACTTATGATAAATGTTTTTTCTCTTGGAGTGAACTGGATTTGTTCTTGTAAGGATGGAGCTGGACTGATTAAAGTAGGACTGCATCTGCTGTGTTTGTGAGATTGACCTCTGGGAAGACAAAGCCATGCATCTTTACACAAACAGCAAACATGTCTTAACTGGAAAGAAATTGCATGTTCTTTGACTTAAACATTTTTTCTGCTCTGTGAACGGAGTCAGTGATTAACAGCCTGAAAGAAGCCTGAAACATTCCTGCATCTAAATCACAAACATGGTTGCATCTCTTCCTCCTGCAACATGAACAAGCAGAGGAAAATTCACTGTGAATGTCAGTTTGCATTTGTCTTTAAAAAACAGTAGTAAAACAAATGTAGACTGTAAGATATAACTACATTCATTAAGTCTTTGAGTAAAAATGCTAAAATCTCCGCTCAGGCTGCCTGGACATGCAGATAAATAACAGCACCGTCTCCTGTTGGCCACTCAGCTCAGCCCCTACAGCCTTAACACCTGCCTGCCAGGAAGTACATGAAGGTCATGGGGAGGGTATCGTGTGCATGTTTGCGCACACATACAGAATCTGCCCAGCATGAATTTGGTTGTGATTCAGAAACACATGGGGAAATGCACAAACACTCCCTAAAAATGTAAGTTTAATGGGTAAAGTCTGGAGCTTCTCTTCTCACCTGTCACCTTTCATTAGCGTGCAGTGTGGTGACTGACCTTGGTCGTCTTTCCTAGAGCCACTCCGCTGAGCTGTGTGTGTGTGTTCGTTCAGGGGTAGGGGCCGCCTCACCCTAATGATGTGGCTGTGAAATCGGGCCTGAGCCCAGCGCCGCCTCTCATTACGCCCCTCCAAATTCATTAGCTCCGTCGGTTCTGCCTGCTCATGCATGCTCTGCATGCCTCTCTACCCATGTGGCTTTCTTGTACCTGCTGTTTGTCTACATCTAGTGCAGAGGCCAAAACACGAGTACAAACACAAATAAAGATGTTAAATCCCATGTGTCTGATTTCAAATCAATCCCACGGAAACATTTCTTGTGTGCTGTTTGCACATGCAAACATTATTTTTGATTGTGATATACACTCTCCGTTAACTCATGTCTGTTTAAAATATATAATATCTGATCTTAAACTGATCTTAAAATGATGTAAATACAACCCCAGATAAACAACATATCATTATCTATTTGTTAAAAATCTGAGTCGGTGTGTAAACGTCCATCATCCAGAACCCTGTAGAACCTCCTCTAAGTTTCTGTGGATCAGTGTCTGACACTGGCTGGAGGAATTTGGTCTGCTCCTCAGTGTTTCAGTGTAATGAGAACGCTTCACTGATGCAGCTTTGGTTTCTGCAGCTCTGAATCAGGTTCAGGCCTGGACTTTGACAGGACCATGTCAGCATCTTGATTCTTTTCTTTTCCAGCCTTTCTTGTAGCTCGCCTGCTGTGTTTGGGATATTTGTCCTGTTGTGTGTGTTGTAGACGTTGAACAGATACAGAATACTTTGGTAACCACAGGAGTTCATGGTTCATGGGATTAGATTGAAGAGAATTTCTGATGCTACTCTTTGGTTTCCTTGGCTAGGCAGGTTTTTTTATGAATGGGCTTGTATGAAGACAGCTATAAGCTGGACGGAAGTGGTTTTTGTTTTAATTGGATTACAGTGACTTGGACTGAAATGAATTTGTCTGCTGTTGAGATGAATGATGTGAATCGGCACATTACAATAAATCAGAATTTAATTGAAGTCAGAGTTGATCTGTTTTTTAACGTACCATCATTAGCTTACACATTTAGCATCGTAACTGAGGCCTTGAGAGTCTGGGAGGCAGCTCTTGGGTCTCTTGCAGTTTCTCCAAGTATTGCTGTCTGACCTTGGACTGAACTTTCTGCGAAGTCCGCTCGTGGGAACACCAGAAGATGTTTTCCACGTAACTGATATGTTGCTATTCCAAATAGTTAGGAAATGATCTTTTAGCCCTCAATGTTAGCGCTGTTGCTTCCCATCAAGAGCTTCTCTAAATTCATTTCTCAGCTTTGTCTTTCCTCCTTGCCGTTCTTTTAACACACACCTGAGTAAAGCAGCAATCTAGCAAAATGGTTGCTTTCACAGAGCTGCTTAAACCAAAGGATAACAATTTAAAGAAAAGCATCAACATACAGTTAAACCAGCAGCTTTAAACTTGTTAATTCAGGTTTTCTATCATTATTACTCTTCATTTAATATTAACATGCCTGCATTGCACCTCAGAAGATCCCTGACATGCATGCTCCTGACCTGGTTGCTGCTTCATTTGTCCATCCTGCTCTCTGTCCCTCGCCCTCACAAGCAACCAGAACTTTTCTTCTAAAAGGTAGAAATTGATCCATATTAATTTATATTATCATACAAATAGCATATTCTGTTGCTGTAGGCAATGCAGTAATGTAGCATGAGTCTGACCTTCCTCTCTGAACTGAATGTGAATGTTTCCTCTCACACAGTTGTACATGTATCTATAGAAAAAAAAGACTAGGTCTGTTCCAGCGTTTCAGTTCACTGACCATAAGTGTAGCCTGCAATAAATATACCATCAAACCCTATTCAGAGGAGACATGAAGCTGTTGATGCATTAACTGTAATATTGAAGTGCATCCATCATTTTGTTAGCTAGCTGCTGCACCAGATGAGATTAGCTCCCAACTAACATTAGCTAATAATATGTTGCTAGTAAACTTAGCTAAAGAGTTCAGAATATTAGCTCAACGTTTTCTTCCACTCGCCTCCCTCTGGAGCTATAAGCAGGTACTTTTTAAAATATTGAGGATGTATTTTACCAAACCTGAAAAAGTTTCAGTGTGACTTATTAAACGAAGACACTGCACATGTGCAGAAGCCAGAAATTTGTACAAACATTAAAAATTACAGGTTTTTGCAAAACTATTAAAGGTTAAATGTTCTATAAATCTGATTCTGAAAAACACAAACAGTAACAGTCAAAAGTTTACACAGTTTAACTGGGACGTGTTTCGCTGTTCGTCCAAACGAACTCCTTTCGGAAAGTCTTCATGGGTCTTAATTATGATTTTATTATTTCTTAAATGTTTTTTCTTAAAAGTGGAGCTGTGGTGTGTACTTACGTCTTATCTGCTTTAGACAGCAGCCAGAACGCTCTCAGTCTGGAAAATCAGAAACGTTCCTGATGGGAAATTCAAGCTCAGAATTTGAACAGCTAAAGGCCAATTTATGCTCCCTATTTGTACGTAATTGTACGTCTGTTTTAAACGCAGTCATACATCACTTCATACTTTCATGCATCTTTTATGTTGCCATGGTTATTACGTAAATTCATCCACTTTCAACCGCCCAACATGCCCTAAACACTCGCACAGCCTTTCTTCAAAAGCTCCTGGCATCGCTACAGTTGACCTCGTCGTCGTGGTCTTCTTCTTCCTCCCGTTCCTCTTCTTATTCTCTGGTTTCTTTCTTTCACTGGTCATATGTCAGCTATCCTGCTCAACACTGACCCTGCGGTTACCAGTGGTTTTTCTCCATATGCTGTGTCAAGATCCGCAAGGCTCCTAAAAACAGAACAATTACAAATTACAGGAGACAGGCGTCCGTCCGTCTGCGTATCTTCTGCACCCAGCATAAATGGACCTTTAAGCAACTGAATCTTCAAAAAGGATGTTATGCTTTGAGCAAAGCTACACAGTCACATCAAACAGGTGTTTACGACACTTCTCAACTACAAAATGCTTTTGGGGCAACATGGCCCGTGGCCAACTGGAGCTCAACGTGCAGCTTAACAGTATCTGGACAGGAAAGGGGGTCAGAGAGAGCAGGGGATGACCTGCAGCAAGGGCACCAGGCCAGGACCCGAACCCATGGTACCACCGACCAACCAGTTGAGCTGGATACAGCCTCACATGCAGCTAGTGTTACAACCTGGTATTGTTTTCCCTGTGACAAGCAAGTTCTGTGTTGGAGTTCTAGTTATTAATATAGTTAATTTTTCTTTAGAGTCCCTGAGATTAAGTAAAGTTATACAGTATGCCAGAGGACGTCTGGAAATCACTCTTCCTTTGGCTACTTTAAGCTTCTGATGTGAGGATATGCCCTGATGCAGCATGCATCTGTGTAGAAAATATAGTTATTTAACCACTTTAACTTCTTCTTCTTCTTCTTCTTCTACCATTTATGTAAGGAACGGCATAATTCATGCTGCAGTTCTTTTGCAAATTAAGCTTTGTATGGATGCGAGTTCATGTAATATGACTAAAGGAGAGGAAGTGCATTTACTCACAGATTTGTTTGCTCAACAACGTTAGGTGCTGCACTGTGATCCAAACGTGCTCCATGTCAGCTAATGTCAGCAGACCTCTGTCATGACTGCATCTTCCTCAGGCTGACCACACCGGTAAATGATAAAGGTGTAAAAATTGTAGATGGTGGGGGGAAGGTTGTGTCCTTGACTTGATGGGGGGGATGGTACTGACTGACATCCACATCGTGTATCTCCTCTTCTGACCTTGACAGGCATGGTGCTATACAACGTGTCATGCTTGGACAGAAACCGTTTTGTCCTCTGAAAACAGACAGAAGACGACAGGATTCTGCTTTTAGATCGCAGATACAAAGCTTCCCGTGCGTCAGCAGTCACTGTTACTCTTTACAAAAAGCCTGCAGGAATCTGACATGTGTAGCAGGATACACAGAGCGCTAAGCTAATGTCAAAGGTTCTCTTCTACATGTTATCATGTGCATGTGTGGGTACATGTGTGGGAGTTTGATGCGTCTGCCATTGCAACAAACAGATGGTATCATAATGACATCATTGCACACTAGGGTTATGTTCTCTGAAACTCAGAGGAGGAAGAAATTGGAAAAAGTGAACACATCAGTGTTTGTTGATTTGTGTAAAAGAGATGCAAAAAAAACAAAAAAAAAAAAAAAAAAAACTGAGCTTTTCAAAACATTTAGCTTTACTTTGCCCAACCAAACGCCACCCACCTTCTGCTCGTCTGTTACAAATGTCAGCGCTGCCAGTTAACTGGACTTGAAATGATGTGCCCCCCTTCCTCTGCCTCTCTCTGTCATGTTCTCCTTCATTTTGTAATGGTTGCCCTGAGCACCTGAGTTTCTTTTTATGAGCCTCTCTTCTTCCTCTCTTCTTCCCTCCATCCTCTGTTCTCAGCCTCTCATCTTGCCAAGCAGGGAAAAACCTGTCACTATACAGCATTAGTATGCTCTTTTCATATCCATGCCCCCCATCCCTCCTTTTCTCTCTGTGCAAACATAAAAATAGTTTATGCCTCTGACAAGAAAATGCCTCTAATCCTGAGGTTTGTTGGAGAGCAAACACACACAATTGGCCACTTATTATTCTGTGTAGAATTTTCTATGTGGGGTGTTTGTGGTATCCATGGCAACAAAGTAGGGTGCACATATCCCCCCTGTCACTGAGCAGAATGGGAGAGGAGAGGATGAAACGAGGTGATAAAATAACACACTTACTGAAATGCATGGGGCAAGCTATAACCTGTTAGTTCCGTACGGGGTGTGTGTTGTAAATTTGGTTTCAGCGCACGTGTGCGTGTCAAGTATATAATGCTATTTGCACACCTGCATATAGCTGTTAGCTGTCACACAATCAGATTTGCATTTCTTTGATTGCATCCTTGTGTGTGTGTTTGCGGAGATTATGAGAACTCGAACCATTAGAGAGAACGAGAGACAGGTGTACATTTTTTATCTTAACACATCTGTCTTCACTTATGGATTCAGGTGCCATTATAGCTGAAGCTGAGTCGTGTGTGAGTTTTTCATGTGTGTGAGAGATAATCTTTGCCGTAACAAGTCTTGTGCGCTGTCTTTTCATTGGCCCACGCAGACGTTGCCACTCCATCTAACACCGTGGAAATCGATGAGAGCCAGTCAGAGAGGTGTGAAGATTGAGCTGCGGTCAAATACTTTGCATGCTGACAACTAAAGCAGCCAGTTTGAGGCAAACGTTGTTTGCTGGGAAGAATTTGTGTTTGTCTGAACGTACTGAGCCACTTCTCTGCACACATTTAAACTCAGTTTTAAGCAACTTGAACTGATGTTATCCTTCTTCTGTTCTGATCTTTTCTTTATTTTTCCTCTCTTCTTCGTCATATTCTCTTCATTCATCTGTCATTTTTTCTCATACCACAGAGATTTGCTCTCAAGAGGATTCAAACAAGATTATAATTTAAAAAACAGTGACAGCAAATGCAAGTCTTTATAATGGCTTTTCTATTCTGGTAATGTGTCTTTTCAAGACATGCTAGATCAATAACCTGCTGCACTGGTGGACTCTGAGGTGAGAGGTCACAGGGTTTGCTGGTCAGATGTGAGTGGGTGCGAAGCGTCCACATCTTGTTCTGCTAGATGTCTTTTATTCAAAACCTCTGCTCAGACAGGAAAGGAGTGGAGTTGCCTTATCTGAGATTATAAAGGAAAATGTCTTCAGTTCTAGCAGATCTAGTGTAGACTGACGCTGCCACAGCTCCATCGGTGTTAACGTACTAAATTAAACCGTTTAGAAATATAATATATGAATGGTGGACAGTAACAGAGTACATTTACTTGAGTACTGCCTTTTTTGAGCATCTGTAATTTACTTGAGTATTTATTTTGTTGGAAAATTATGACTTTCACTCCACCACATTTCAAACAGAAATATTGTACTTTCAACTAACATTTCCAAGAAGCTTGTCTACTCGCTCTTCTAGACTCAGCAAAGCTTCGTAGTCAGCTGTTGATGTTTTTCTTTCCTAAAATGCAATTGGCCACATGCTGTGTTCCTCACAGAAGGGAACCAATCACAGTCACCGCTCATACCTAGGTGGATTTGTCATCATCCTCAGCTCCATGTTTGAGATTTTGGAAATAAGAAATGATTCGTGCAACTTTAGATATCTTATGTGTTCACTGCAAACAAACTACATTTCAGCATTCAAGAACTCACCGTCCAGCCTGAGAAAGCACATTAAGGTATGTAAGCAAATGTATTTTTATTCCAGATTAACACTTTAAATGAAGTTGTCTAAGAATGACGTGGTTGTAGTTTAATGCGATGACTGATGATTAAAATACAGCCGACCGTTAGCACTAAGCTTGGTGACGAGTGAACGTACGCAGCATGCACGCCTAACGTAGTGAACGTACGCAGCACTCACGCCTAACGTAGTGAACGTACGCAGCACTCACACCTAGCGTAGGGAACGTACGTAGCACTCACGCCTAATGTAGTGAACGTACGCAGCACTCACGCCTAACGTAGTGAACGTACGCAGCACTCACACCTAGCGTAGGGAACGTACGT
>JBAFTB010000015.1:31865189-31896636 GCA_037177355.1 Melanotaenia trifasciata
GTTGGTGAGTGTGTGTGAATTGTAGCCTCAGTTTCCTGTTCTTAGCTGGCAGGAGGAACCCGGTGTGTCTTCTGCTGTGCTTTATCTGTGGTCAGATTATCAGCTGCAAGGATATTTTGATATTTATGAGAAAGCAACGATACATTGATCAATACAGAAGAACCTCTTCTTTTTTTTTTTTCATATACCCAATTTAGCCAAAAAGGTTATTTTGATTAGCAGTCCTGTGGCCTGATGTTCTGAGGCCTCTAAGTCTCATCTGGCCTCTCAGTGGTTTTAATTTGTTCTTTAGTGCACCACTGAGGGTTGCCATGACAGTTGGAAATACAGTCAAGTCAAATCAAGCAACCTTTATTTATATGGCACATTTGATACGACAGAAGTGCTTTCCATTTAGAGCCACGAAGGAATCAAAATCAGAAATAAAAGAGCAATTTGTGTAGTCTAGATCATTTGAAAGGGTTGAGTTAAACAGCAATGTATAAAAGCAATGATTAAAACTAATTAAAAAGACATGAAAAGTCATTAGTCAACATAAAACAAGCCTTTTTAAAAATGGTGAGGACGTGTAACATGTACCAGCTGCTTTCTGATGGAAGGTGTAATCCAGTCCCTATAATGTTTATTTCTAAGCACATTTACTTTCAGAAAGATAAACAATCAGCTGCCAGAAACCAATAATTTCTGTAAAAACATCTCAGAAAAAAATTCAAAGTGAAGTACAGTGTCTGAACCAATGAAACTATTGTTCCATGATGGACTCAGCAAGCTCTGTAGTCTTATATTCATCTCATTTACTGCACCATAAACCACATGCTCATCCTGTGTCAGGACAGCACTTCCATCCAGGCCCACACCATCTCACACTGCGTTCCCACTGGCTGGTTTTCATGGTGCGGTTAATGACAGGTTTCTTTGACACGCATCACACACCTTAGCATTATTAAGCCCACCCCCATGAATGCACAAGAACAAGCTCAACCTTCTGAGACCCCACCCTGCAGCCCACAGGACCCCAACAACCTGATGTCAGACACCAGGGAGCACACATGAGGGAAACCTGCAGTGTTCAGGCAGGTGGTTTTAACGTTGTGGCTGGTGGTGTGTGTCTTTTAAATACTGCAGATCTATTCAGTGTTTTTTCTGTTTGGGGGGGGAGTCCACAGTCCGTAGTGTCTCATGTTAGAGACACAAAGCCCTCGGCAGGTGCTCCCTCCCCGGCTTTGTCTCTCCTGCTCTCCGCTGTTTATTTGTCCAACTCTTAGAGAGAAGTCCCTTTCTGTCGGGGAAAACAAAGAGGAGGCGTGCTGGCAGCTACAAAGCAAAGATACACATGTCAGGGATAGAGCGGAATGGCAGGTGTTCCATGCACGGAAGAGCTGGAAGCCAACTTTTATTCCTCCGTTTTCCTTCTCTCCCTGATGGTGGTCATAGCCAGAGCAGAGGTGTAGCGGTTTGCTGCATCCACACAGAAACTCAGCTGGACCTTCAGCATCTGCCTGCAGATAAAACGCTGAGTCATATGAGCAAAGTTTGTCTTCATGTTCAGCTCCAGAAAGCATTGTTTCCTTTTTAACTTAAATCCTCGCTTTTACATGTGAAGTAGGAAATACGTTAAAAAGTTCAAACTGAGTTGAATCAACTCTTGCAGCACAAACATCCTCAGAGTGGAGTTTTCTCTGGAAACCAGACATTAAAACCCTGTTTTTAAGCCTTAGTGTCTAAAAGTTGTTAAGATTCACGGTCGCTTGACTTTTCTTTGAGGAGAAAAAGCAATGCATCGATTTAAGACTTTTTTATACAATAAAAAAGACGTGTTTGATTTTTGAAACATACATAATGTGGCTCGCAAGAGTATTGATACCCCTTGATCAACTGAAATTAAGTTAAATAAAAAAAATTAAAAGGAAATTAATTAAATTAAAATGAATGAAAACTACTGTATCAATCCTAACAGGAAGTTGCAATGTTGTGTTTATTTGTTGTTTTTTATTATTATTCTGCACTATATTTATTTTATTGTAAAATTTGTATTCTCTTTTTTTCATTAATTTCTTCTTATTATTAATTTGTATGAATTTATTTATTAATTAACCACAAACATAAATCTATTTTATTAGACCTTTATGTGAAAGACCAATACACAGCGGCGGAAAATTATACATGATTTTACACGAATAAAAGACGGAAAGTTTGGTCTGCAAAGTATCCAGTTATGAACTTACTTTAATTTCTACTGTTTTAGGGTCATATCTGAGTTAAAAGAGCAAAAATGAGACCAAAAACACACAAAACCTTTTGAATAACAAACGGGATTAAACTAGAAAAAGGGACAAAACAGCAACTATGAAAATCTATCTGTGTTCACATCAGCTGTTTTGTGTTATGTTGGTGGTTTGCTGAGGCTTTGAGTTTGGATTTGTTATAACACAATTTATTTTTTCACACCAGTCACGGCAAGAACTCAGCCAGTAAGGGCTAAAAACCTAAATAAATGCTTGATTCAGATTAACTGATTTTAATTGTTCCACAGCCTGAGTATCAGTGTGTGTGTGCAGAGAAGCAGCCATGGAGCTGTATCAGTGGTCCATTTTTAACTCAGTGGGGAAGCAAATCTGAAGGAAATGCTAATCAGACACGTTTCTGTTGAGTGACTGGAAGCAAATAAACACCACGAAGTGTCTCCAGAGGACGGTGGGACAGGCTACATGGCCAGGAGAAACCAAACGACTGCAGAGGACATCCACCAGATGAAGATGTCTTCTTCAGGTATGAATTTACCCTCTGGTGATTTCTGTATTATATCCTAGGAAGATGCCAGCCAGTCACACCAGCTCAGAAACAGCTGGTTCAATCTTTCTATCCGTTACCCTTGGAAACCTTAGAATATAAACCTCTGCACTCAGTGGAAGATTTATGGATTTTTAGTTTCCATTCCCCTCTTTATTTGCTCTGATACTAAATGAAAATCCAGTTTTTGTGCTTGATGCTGTCAAAAATAAACAACATATTTTATCTCATTTTAAAATCTGTCGTTTTCTGGCGACACAGAAGCGTTAAAGTTGGTACGTTTCTACGTTTTCCCTGAAGGAAGAGATGAAATATTACCTAAGACTTTTAAAGACCTTCGGACGTCTTCATTTGTCTCTACAGGAAGAAAACAGATTGCATGTGTACGTTGTTTTAACTATAACAGTGAGATCCGCTCAGCCAGGTGCTTCCAGGTCCTGGAATCTGCTTCGTCAGCTAATTAGAGAGTTTGACCACTGATGAGTGGAATGATATTCCCGGCATTAGCGCCTGGTCAATATGAGCCAATACACCCAGGATCACTACTTTGTCAATATTTGTTTTTCTTGTTCTGCATTTGTATGTGTGTGTGTGTGTGTGTGTGTGTGTGTGGAGAGGGCTGCTTGCCAGCTGTGCAATCTGTTCAGTAATCTCAGGTCTGGTCTGTGCACACGCTCCACAATCTGCTCTGGTAAAACTAGCCCTACCCTCCCTCCACACACACACGCAGTGCAACAAACACACACATACATGACCACAAACACACACATGCACACACACACAGAGTCCAGCAAACACAAACATACATGCACACAAACACACATACGCACACACACACACGTGCACACACACATGCAGTCCAACAAACACACATGCACACACACACACGCAGTCCAACAAACACACACACACATGCACACACACACACAGTCCTACAAACACACACACACGTGCACACGCACGCAGTCCAACAAACACACACACACATGCACACACACACACACGCAGTCCTACAAAAACACAAACACGTGCACACACACGCAGTCCAACAAACACACATGCACACGCACACACGCAGTCCAACAAACACACACACACATGCACACACACACACGCAGTCCTACAAACACCGCTCTTGTAAATCAGCCTTTATGAGGACCTTCAGTCGGTGTGTTTCAGTGTTTGTCCGAACTTCTGCAAACTTCCTTAAAAGGAGAATCAGGTGCAGACCTGCTGCCCCTCGTGTTGAGTTTTAGAGCCTCACAAGAAGAATCCTGAACCGAACCCCACTGACCATCACGCCCTCCGAGTCCTCCATCGTCAAAGACATTACTCTATCAAGAATATTAAAATCACAGCTCGCCACGCACCGCTACGTCGCTAACCCACGCTCCCCTTGATTCACAATGACCCTTATCAGCCCAATTTCCCTTCTCTCTTCCCTCTGCCCGTTTTAACACGCCACCCTGTTTGTTGTTTAAATGGAAAGGAGAGAAAATTGGCCACTTTTGCCGTTCAGAAACTCCCGCAGCTGTTGGTAATCGCTGTGTGCTGGTGTGTGTGTGTGTGTGCCTCATAGTAATGTGCAGTTACCACATGGGGGTGTGTGGGGCGGGGGCGTGGAGAGAGGGGGTCATGGCGTGCAGCGGAGAAAGCGCTATTAGGAGAAAATGATAGGCCTGTCCCTGAAAGTCCATTACACACCAAACACTTGAAAGACTGGACTAGCTTCATTACAGGGCAACATGAATCACGCAGCACTCACACAAGCTACTGGTTTCCCAGTCTCTCTCTCAGTCAAGCCTTCTGTTTAAACTGGAGGATCGCCAGGAAGGAAGGATGAGGAGGGATGGAGCGAGGGAGGGACGGAGGAGAGGGAGGAGGGCCCAGCCTGTTTGCCTCAGGTCTGACAAACAGGAGGAGGAAAGAAACGACGGAGGAATACTGGACAGGACAAGATTAGGAAGATGAGAGAAAAGAGAGGGAGGAAGAGAAAGATGCAAAGAAAAAGACAAAATTAGATGGAAAAAAAGAGATGAATCCTTCCGCAGAGGTTTCACGTGCCTCCAGACTACTGAAGAATAATCCCTTAAATATGACTCCACTAAGTTTTAGCTCAGAGAACGTCCAAGGACGGCGTCAGCCACATTTCTGATGAGTGCAAAGATGTTTGACATCTGATGTTTGCAGGGACGAATGCACACAAACACTCACACAGTTCACTTTAATCTGCATAAGCGCCTTTACACAGGTAAAAACACACCCCAAAACCTGCTCAAATCTGGCCTTTGAGTGCAACATTAAAGTGTTTAATCTGCATCAGTCTGGCATCAAATGACTGCAGTAGTTGGGGGTATTAGAAGCTTCACGTTGATGGGAACACCTGACATGCACACTCATTTTCACTGAGGATGCTTAAATAAACATGCAGATGAAACCAGTACAATCAGTCTTTATGCATCTTCCCAATAAGAAACAGTCGATCAGCCAGTCACTACGTGGGACAGTCTTGAACCCGAAGTGTTGTTTCTGTGAATTTTGTGGCTGTTTACATGGAGGCGCTGCCCCAGGTGTCCTTACATTTGCCCGCGTCTTTGTTAATCTGTGTGGTTTGCACATTTGTCCAAAGACAGCCTGTTAGCATTTGTGTATGTTGGTGCTGACTGTGTGAAGTGTGTAAATTGTGCACATGGCCCCATACATACGCATACGCAGGAAGCATGTGTTATATATGTGTGCATGTGTGTGTGCACGCTTCAGAGTGTGTCGCAGCATGCTGCCAGAGGGCCGGGGCGACGAGCCAGACCCAGGGCACAGCATGACACTGTATCCCGATCTGTGTTGTGACCGCCTCAATTACCCATCAGCCTGACAGAGAGGCAGAGTGGAGCTGTAGACGGAGACATACAATGTCTTACTTTTTCTTTTATCTCCTGCAAACTGATGCTTCCTAAATATGCCCCCCTCCTTATTCTTAGTGAGTTGATCTCATACTCATCTGCCATTTCATACATGCTAAAGATCCAAGAAAACTCTCCATTTCCACCATTTTTGTTTAATTATTATCTGTCACGTTAATAAAACCAGGGTTAGACTCCTCGTAGAAGGTTTCAGATGAATGAGGCTACTAGACACAATATCTCCAGGAACTACCCGGAACTCTCATCCATGAGTTCCTTTATGTTGCTAATCTGGTGTAAACAGAGCATCTTTTTCTACCTGATTGCCTCATATGTTTGTTAAATGATGATCCTGATGGTGAAGGATGATGAAGGGTTTTACTTTTATGTCCGTATCTCTGGATAATGGCATGGATAGTACAGTTATATGTTTATCTTCATATTTGTGCTGCTGTCCCCTCTACCCGGGTTTTTAATTACTTTAAATCAATCAATCAATCAATCAATCAATCAATCAATCAATCAATCAATCAATCAATCAATCAATCAATCAATCAATCAGTCATCTATCTATCCATGCTTACCTTCGCTCTCTGAGTGGACAAGCCTGGACAGCGTCTTAATCTGTCTTCCTTTTTTAATTCCATGATGATGATGATGATGATGATGATGATGATGTGATTATTATTATTATTATTATTATTATTAATAATAATATTATTAATATTATTATATGTTTTTAAAAAGAGGCTTAAGACCTTCCTTTTTAGTTTAGCTTTTAACTAAATTTTATTTGATCTTAAGCTTTTTTTTTATATATATATATCTTATTTTATTTTCATTTCATTTTACTCAACTGTATTTATTTTATTTATCTGTTTATTTATTTATTTACTTACCCTTAGCATATTGTTTCTTAAGGTTATTTAATGTTTGCTTTAACTCCAGTGTTTTCCTCATGGGGATCCTCCACGCCGGGGGCTCTGCCTGCTGAGTTTGGGGGTTGTTGCTGTGGTGGTCGCCCGTGTCTGGGTGGCTGGGGCCCACCCGGTCTGATCGGGGTGGTTGTCATGATGGCGGCCGTAGGACGTGGACTGGCTCCTGGTGTGGATGGATCCCCATGATGTTGTTTCCTCACAGCAACATCAAGCCAGATGGTTATTACTTTTAGTGTTTTATACTACTTTAGTACAGAGAAAGAAATCAAGGAGTTGTGTGCTGAATGGGGGGGTGGCTGCTTTGTGTGTATATATGCATGTTCCTGCATGCAACTGTAACTTTTTTTTCTGTTATGTAGTTTCTTTTTGTTTTAAAATGCATAAATAGATTTTTCTTGTAAAGCACTTTGTGTTGCCCCAGCATGAAAAGTGCTTTGTAAATAAAGTTTGATTGATTGGTTGATTATTATTATTATTATTATTATTATTATTAACATTATTAATGCATGATGTTTGCATGTGCCTTTGAACACACATTAGCAAGAACACAAGCTCACACACAGTGGTTTTACACAGTTTACAAACATGTGTGTGTATATATAAACTGTGTATTTTCTCTCCGTATCTACGAGGCCTTCAGTAATGTTTGACATGTTGCGACCATAATGTTGCTCTCCTGTTAAAATTCTTGATTTCCAAATAAAAATCCTTCTAAAACACAAAGATGTAAGATGTTTAGCATGTTTTACATTTGAAACAAAAACCTTCTTAAGCCACATCTGACCTTTTAAAGTTCAGGGCTTTGTGAACTCATCTAAATAATTTAATTTATTACTGACATGTGCCACATGCATTTTAATACAAAGTATTTCCTCAGCAAAAGACAAAGAAGACAATAGAATCCTAAATAACTTCGAAAAGTTTTCTTTTTGGTCCTTGAAAATTAAATGTCATGCAGGAAATTAGTTTTTGTCGATGTTTTATTTTAGATTGTGGTACCTTTCTGTAAAAATCAGTTTCAGAATATTATTTTAACTTTCTACTCCAAAAAACAAAAGACAGAAATATGGCAAAAAAATGAATGATGGACAATTATAAAACTTAATCTAAAACATTATTGATAAAACCAAACAAGCAAAGTAAAAAAATGAAATGTAAAGCTAAGCATGATTTCTGCACCGTTGCACTTACGATGACATACATTCGGTTTGTTTAATACTTTCAGTTTGCACAAGCATAAATAAGTGAATGAATGACTGAGACTGAGGATTTATACAGTCTGTAAATCCTGTCAGATCCTTTTTTCTTGTGCCACGCTGAAGCAAAAATACATTTGCCAGAAACTGTCAGCTGCAAAGTCTGCTGGTGATAAAAATGAAACCATGTTTAAGCTGTTTAAGGTTTTTTAGTCTGCAGGTCAGGTAGGAGTTATTGAGACACAGTGATTAAAGTAATCTGTGTGTCACAGCAATCCTTTTAAGTTCAAAGTCCTGTATTTTCTGATCAGGCATCTGATGAACATGGTGTATTTTTATTAACAATTTCAAAGCGCAGATGAACATAGATTAATGATTAAACCAACTACTGACTTGTTGAGACCCTGCAGGCTAAGCTGTCGGCTATGTTTTGAACAGGGTCTTGATTTTTACAACAGGTCAAGATTGAAGTTATCTGTACATTTTACAGCTGATTCCTACAACGTGAGAAGTCTTTTTTATTCAATCACATATATGTAACCACCACCTGTTGGTTCTTACATCCAGTATTTAGGTCTTCAATTTGGGTTGTTAAATACCGTTAATTAGCACAAAAACTAGCTCTTGTAAGTAGCAAAAATTTACTTAAAGCTAAAAGTTTTACATTGTCTAAAACTCCTTAACCTGCCAACTACAGCAGCTTCTCGCGGTTTGTGTTTTTCAGCTGCTCACCCATAACTAAAACTTTCCCAATATTTTACAGCTCACTTTTAAAGTTTTAGATGTCACCAAAACTGTCTTTACACAGCTTTAAACGTCAGTAAAATCTTTCTTAATTTGTTTGTCAGTTATATTTAGTTTTGGCTTTTAAACCAGAACCTTTTACTTTTGTGTATTCTGAAGGTTTTTGCTTTGTGTGTTCAATAATGTTTCTCTGTCATAACTTTACAGTAATCACACACCACTTTCCACATAAATGGGCTTCATATATTGACAAAAATTATGTTAACATAACACTTGGATTTCCAGTGGAATTTTTTTAACTAGCTAGTAATCTGAACTTAAGAAATTACCTGATATTAGCAGAAAGACTGCACTGAAGCTAATATGCTGCCTTAAAACTAAAAAGAAAGTGTTAGCATGATATGATGTTAGCGTGTCTGACAAACCTGTGGTTTGCTAGCTGCTCTGATCAGGATCCAAATATTTGGTGTTTTACAAACTGTTGGTAATTAAAACTATCTGAAATTTCTTGGTATGTTTAACTTAAGTGAAGCTGTATTCAAGTCATCTGCTAGTTTTATTTAGCTAGCATGACACAGTGACTTTTGGGGAGATATGGTAGTGACAGCTAGCTAGCTAGCTAGTAATCCAGGTTACACATGGCTAGCTCTTGCAGGTGGTAAGAAATTACTCTCAAACCATCAACAGGCAGCACTTAGCTCAAATGTCACTTTAAAGCTAAAAGTGTTAGCTCAATGTTACATTAGCACCTGTTAAAATCCTTGTTTTTGCAGCTGAAATTAGAATCACACAGGCCCCTCATTCTTAGGTACTGCTGTTTGCTTTAAGTGTATGAAGTGTAAACAAGTGAAGCTTAACTCATATGAATTTATGTCAATACCGGATTTAATGGGTATTATTTTCAGCCACAGGGGATAATTACTGGGGATTCTCTGTATGTACCTTGGATTTTTCTCTCTCTAGACATTGATGTTTTATTTGAAATGTCCAATCTTACCAATATGGTTTTAAAGGAAATTTACATATTCAACATTTTCTCCAAATTACTGCACCCATAACTGTGACACAAAAAACAGAACAAATACTGTCTTTCAGCTTTGCCTTCTTCTCACAAAATAAAGTAAATCATCAATCATTTAAACAAGAGGAAAATCCTGTTAAGTGTAGTGTGTGTTTTATTTACATGTACACATAATAACTGCAAAGAAGAATGTTTTGCAGTCGTGAACAAAAGCAATGCTGAGACTGTGATTAGACGGTGCCATCCAGTTTGTGTTCCTCTCCAGTTAATTTCAGCTTTTTTAAAAGCTAGCAAGAATGATTTGGAATGAACTGTCAGAACTGAACAATCCAGTCACGATAACGGTTTACTGCCTAAGATACCTAACCCAAATCAATGTAATCATTTGATTATGTTAGCTGATCTGGAAGTATCTGATGTTCACTTAACCCAGCAGCAGAACATCCATCCACATAAGAGTTGAGGCAGTAGCACTAATGGTAGCAGCGACAGGAGCAACTCAGTGGCAGAGGTCTCAAATTCACATAATAAAGAAAGAGTTGCTTCCACTTTCAGCTGCTTAAAATCTAAAATACAATTACTGATGCTAATAGTTTATGGCTGCTATTGATTGAAAGTTGCAGCTAGGATTGTATTTCTGTTGCCTGTTTTAACTGCAGTGAGCTGAGAGCTTGTGCTCACAATGCTGAGATGGCATTAGCCCGTTTTTTACAAGAACAGTGTGATTCACAGCAGACCAGTCACTGTCCAAACCCCAGCTTTCCTCCTCCTGTCCACAAAAACAAAACGGAAAGCAATCAGCAAATTTAATACAAACGGAAACAAAAACACGAGGAATAAAATTGAGATGATCCACCAGCTGGACATTAAATAATTGTTCTGTCAGCTGTTTCATGTCTTAAAGTGAAAGAGCAGATGACACCAGATGATTTACTCCACACTGGATCAATGGCTGTTCCCCTGTCAATACATCTATCCCCATGGCCTAAAAGTTGTTTTCCCTATAGGTCCCTATAAATGTCGACGACAGCACACAACTAAAAACAAAGTTCGATTTTAGTATTTTACTGAACAATTTCTAATTCCATGTAGGTTTTATGGAGTCTGTCCCAGCTGACCCTGGGTGGAAGGGGTGGTTCACTCCAGGGATGGGCCTTTTTCTTTTAATGTATATTAGTTTATGGTACTTTCTGCTTACATCAGTACCAGTACCAATATCTTTTGACCCTTAAAGGAAAATGCTTATAAAATTATCAACTATATACATGATTAAATTAGAGTAAGAACATATGAAATTAAACTGTTTCAAAATTCTGAAAAAGTATTATTGTACAAACCTATATAAAATTATTTACATTTTCTTAAATCGAACATAATGAAAAAAATGGAAATATAATAAATATAACAGTGCTCCAGAACCTTCATTAAACCAGTGAAATATCAAGATGTAACATCATCATCACTAAAAACATCATCATCATGATGCCATCTGATAGGCTAGCATAATCATGTGACATGGAAGGAACGCACTGCCGCTGGTTTTTACACATAATTTTATTGCCTAAAACTCTCAAACAAATGGCTTTTTTACATCAGCACAGTGGTATCAAAATATTACAAAAAGTACCATTTCAGATATTATGACAGGAAGATATCGAAGTATCGAGTCCAGAGTATGGACATCCCGCGTTCACGCTGGTGCTGCCACCTGTCCACCCGTATCAGCCTGTGTTTATGCTCATGTCTTGAGTAAAAGCACCTGAGTCACTGTGTGGTTAGGATGAGGAACGTCACTGTAAAATGGATTTTTTCAAACATGTCCTGCACGTAACAAATCTTTAACTTTGTAAAGGAATCCTCCCTGCCATGCTATTCTAGATGTCAGGATGTCAGTATGTTTTTTTTTTTCAAGCCTTTTCCTTCTACCAAAGGTGCCCAGTTTGACCCCAGCTTGCTTCTGACCACCTGCTCTTTGTTCCCCACTTTCCTGATGCTCATCAGTTCCTAAACTTTCAGTTTTACAGTTTCTTACCAGATTCTCTGATGTTTCCCGGTCTGGACTGGTTTCCTTCTCTTCAGGACTGGTGGACTAATATTTGGGTTTTCTGCTACTTGCTAGACTGTCTGAAGTTTGTCAGCTAAGCAAAGCTTGGCTCGGTTATGTCTGTTGGTTTTTACCATCATGATGGGGACTAAACCTGACTGGACAGCAGTTTATGGGGACTTGTGTAAATATGGGACAGATGTTTCTTCCTCATGGATACGAAGTGACTTGGGTTTTCAGGACTAGAATTAGGTTATGTTTAATTTCAGGGTTTGGTTGTGATGAATAAGGTTACGGTAAGGGTGAGGCAACCTTCTGTTCCTCAACTCCACCAGCAGCAGAAAACCAAATTAAACATAGAAGATATGTAGAATATGTAGAAATAAACATTATATTTTACATGACAGATAAACTGAGCAGAGAATTTGTGAATGTGACGTTTTCCTCTGTCCATTCACAAAAAAAGAGGAGAGCTTTGGAGGTCACACAGCAGAGAATAATATGCCTTTGTTTTAGGCGCTGCAAGCAAAGTGGAGGTGCTTTCAAAAATAATTCCCTAAATAGTTTTTATTTGTCACTTCATGCAAAATGCAGTAAACAGGAAAAAAATTCAATTGAATTAATATGACCAGCCTTTGCCTTTCAAACACAGTATAAAAAATACACTTTATATGCAGATTTTTCAGGGTACTTTGCAGAGCAGGTTGTTCAAGCATCGGTCCCACTTTTGTGGTGGGAATTTAGCTGCTTTTGTGTCTCGGGGTTCATTATGTAATCCCTGATTGGCTCCCAAGATTGTGCAATCATCTGATGCATGGCTGCTTTCTCATCTTAAGGTGATGGTTTTTCTTTACAGCGTGACTCAGGCTGTATGTTTCAGTTTTTCCTGCTGCAGGGGTAATTTCCAGAAAATAAGACACCTCTCTTGTGGTGCAATGTAATAAAGAGGAATCTAAACGAACCTTTGCATCAGACTATGTTAGGCTTTGTTCACGCTGCAGGCAAAAGTGGCTCAAAGCCAACTTTTTTTTTCCAGTATGTGACCCATATCAGATTTTATGATAAATCTGAACGGCATCTTTTTCTCTCTAAACAACTTTATATCTGGTCCTGCATCGGATGCATAAGGAGAAAAGGAAGAAATTTACACATATCTAGGTAATACTTACATCATCTACTGCCCTTTATTGGAAGGCCTGTGGCTTTCTGAGTGTACAGCTGACAAAAAGTTAGTTGTCTCCTGAAAATGCCAGTTTAGTGTCAGGATGTTTGGGAGATTTGAGGCATCTGTAAGGGTCTGGTATTCCTTTCAGAGGCTGTGGAGTGTAACAATTAGCCAGAATGTGTGCTCATGTCCACCCACTAGAATGACTAAAAGAATGCAAACTAAAGAAAAGAAGGCAAACACTGAAGTGTTGCATACCCAAAACTCATTCACAACAGAGGGATGATCCACATTTTCCAGATAGCTGAGAGGGAGGAGATGCAGCGCCTTGCTCAACACTCGGGGTTATTGACATGTTTCATCTCACATGGCAGCATCTCAGTGAAGGATTAGATGTTTTATTAATCTGTCTAAAACAGGGTCACATGAGTTTCTGTGCTGTGTCAACGGACCAGCCATGCGAGCAAACAAGCGCACGAGGCTGGACGGAAAGATAAAACATGACAGAATCAGTAAGCCATCTTGAGTTTGGCTAGTTGGTTTCTATGGATACCATACATACAGGCTCTTGACACACACACTCCTTCAGAGGCCGACCTTCTTCAGTCCCTCCTTCACTATCATAACATCACTCACACCCGGCCCTCTCCGAGCCCCCTCCCCAACAACATAATGACATTTGCATACAGATGTCTCACTAGTGCTGATAATGCATGCGACATTGTGTGTGTGTGTGTGTGTGTGTGTGTGTGTGTGTGTGTGTGTGTGTGTGTGTGTGCGTGTGTGTGTGTGTGTGTGTGTGTGAGAGAGAGAGAGAGAGAGAGAGAGAGAGTTTCTGTGGGCTGTGAATGTAATCAGCTGACATCTGAGGACAGGTTGGGGCTTGAAGGGAAAGCAGCATGTGCAACCTTTTGAAAAAAATCCTCATTACCGTCACTATGAGCGTCTTTATCAGAAGTAAGACCATTTCTCTGCACTCACACACGAGAGAGAAAGTGAGCGGCCGCAGGGGACAGAGAGGATGGAAAGAAAACCACCTCTAGTTTGCTAGAACAACTGTGCCTGGCAGACTGAAGTAAAAAGGGAATTTGAGTTGAAGTCAGGGCCCCGTTCCAGTTCTGTGGCCCTGCCCCCACCCTCTTTCTTTCTCTTCTTCTTCTTGCATCTTCTTCTCCTGCCTCATAAAACAAGCCACCTACACTTTAGGACATCTGCTAAGCTGATTTTCTGGAGCTTAGCAGCACCACAGTGGTATCAAAGAGATTAGGTGAAACAACATCCAACTCTGGCTTTGTGCTGTGTTTCAATAATGCAGCACAGTGCAGCCGTGCACATGTATTTGTGCCTGTTTGCCTCCGGTGCACACTGGCTGGCTCGCGAGCTTCGCCGTGTATGTGCGTGGGTGTGTGTATAATGCTCGGGGTTACAGTGCCATAAGTCACAGAGCTGGTGTAATACAGTTGGATCTGGAGTGTGAGCGCTTCTTTGGCTACAAGGATTCTGTGAGCGGAACCAGAGAGCTGCTTCAGAGGATCTCGCAAGTCTTTGTTTTTGAGCCAAGTCCATTATCACTGGAGGAAAATCATTTCCAGAAAATAAACTGTTGTTTGGCTCTGCTGGAAATCCACTAAATGTTGGAGTTACTTTTGCTTTGTGAGGCCAAACAGTCATATATTTGCACTTTCTTCTCCCTCTCATTCAGCAGAAGTGTAGTTGTTTCAGAGCATATGTGTTCTTTTAGGTTTCTCTTCCATGTGTTTGGTAATGAAAAGAAGCTTCATAAAGCAAAGAGACTATATGTGACTGCATTATGCATGCATGATGGCTAACGCTTAGTAACCATCCACATATGTAATTAAGTAGTGAAATGTAATAATGTCATTTATCCCTCTGGGTTTAGGGTTTGAATAATTGCTGCAGAGTCAGCCTACTGTGCATTTTATTTATGTGTGTATGTGTGTGTGTGTGTGTGTGTGTGTGACACTCTTCTTGCTTGTATGAGTGGAGAGATCAAGAGAGGGAGTTCTCATTTAGTTTTTTTTACTCTCTCTCTTCAACAGCTTTCACTATTTTGTGCTCCCTAACTAGAGGAGAGAAAAAAACGTGGAAAGAGAAGAGAGAAGAGGGAGGGAGGGGGGCTGAAGAAGAAAAGAGAGCAAACCAAAGAGCGTCGGGTGCTGTGTCAGTCTGATATTTTCCGTGGTGACAGCTGGGCCCAGAAGCTCAGACCCTTTTCTTCTGGCACACAAAGCCCATTAAGTATGCCACTCGCTCAATGGCCCCCGCAGCCTCCAAATTGCTCCAAGCTCCTCCCTAAAGTGTGGCAGCCTTTGTCATTGTAATCAGGCCTTGTTTGTGAAGTGCTGCCTGTATTTACTGCTGCTCAGGGTGCATATTTGCCCATCCTGCTGCTGCTGCTGCTGCTGCTGGGTGAGGGCTGGAGGCAGAGGGGGCGAAAGGCTGCGACAGAGGGTGTAAAAGATAGAGATGGAGAGCTGGGAGAAAAAAAAGTGGAGATGGGATCGTTGGTGGTGGGAGTGGAAAAGCATGAAAGGAGGATGGGATGAGAACGAGTGGCGACTGGACAGAGAAAAGGAAATGAAGAGATCAGCAGAAGCCTTAAAGAATTTGATTTAGCTTTCAGGCAGGGGGTGGGATGTCTGGGTGTGTGAGTGTGTGTGTGTGTGTGTGTGTGTGTATGTGTGTGTGATGGGGGGGAGGGGGGGTATAGCTGCAGGCATCACAGTTCACACAAGGACGTTCACACCAAAATAAAAAAGAAAAGCCCTCTCAGAGAAAGTGGGGATTTAACTGACGGGCAAAGTGACAGAAAGGTGCAGCGACAGACGACCATGCAGCCCTGCGACATGATGCCTTTTGGCAGAGGCGACCCCATTCCACATGCCCCCCCTCCTCTTCCTCCTCCTCCCCATGAGGGAGGACCAAGCTGTGCATAGGGTTGGGTCTCTAGAGATGATGGTCATCCAAAGTGGCATCCAGACCAAACTTTGTCTGTCTCTTGGCCTTTTCCTTTCACTCTGAGTGTGTGTGATCATGCTTGTTAAAAATTCATAACTCCCACAAAAGAGAGAGGAAGGAAAAGTGTAATCTGGGAGTAATGAAGCGCCGCAGGCGGTTGATGCCTTTATCATGAGAAATGGCAACTGTATATTTATAAATGCTAAAAATGTTCATCACATTAAAGGAGAAGTCCACAGTTTTCAAGGTTTTCTGGTTGTTATGATTGCTTTCGTTCTTAGTAAAGAGGCGGATCAGACTCGACCATCCCTGTTCACACAGCGGCAACAAGAGGAAAACGCTTCTGGTGCAATTTTATAAGCTGTGCAAAAGAAAAATGTTGATAAAAATGAAAATAAAAAATGAAATCCATTTACCAAAACAAAGTTCTCTCAGGAAACAAAGATAAAACTTTTGCAAATGTGATCTTAAATAACTTTTACAATCTTTGTATTTCCAGCTGAGAAAGACAGTTGAAGCTGGTGATGTTAAAACTGTCAGTCTGCA
Source organism: Melanotaenia trifasciata (assembly GCA_037177355.1). Taxonomy (NCBI): domain Eukaryota; kingdom Metazoa; phylum Chordata; class Actinopteri; order Atheriniformes; family Melanotaeniidae; genus Melanotaenia; species Melanotaenia trifasciata. The sequence continues at coordinate 31,881,513 of JBAFTB010000015.1, forward strand.
GAGTTAGTACGGGTCACCATGGAGAAAACATTTGCTCACCTTTCCATCCAACAAGTGCTCTATCCCAGTGTTCGAAAGATAAAAGGAAAGGCGTTAAGCCCATCCAGCACTCATGAGATCTGGGCAAAAGTTCATACAATGTGCAAGATTTCCCAACACGAACAGCTTTATGCCTCTCTGGCCTAATCCAGAGGTGCAGCGAAGCAGCAAGACAAGGGCATCCATACAGGTAACAACCTTTATAAAGACGGCTCATTTGAGTCCTTTACTGGACTAGCCCAACAGTACAGTCTGCAAGACAAAGGACATTTCTGGAAAGATTTACAAATGAGACATTGTTTAACTGGAAAGTTTCAGTCAGACTAAACAACCCTATCACAGTGATACAAGCTGGAAATGCAAAGGAAGAGATGGGTACCTTTCTGCACCTCATATGGGAATGCCCCATGGTTCAGCCGTAGAGTCTTTGGAGACATGGGCAGGAATAGCTTTGCCCCTTGCTTTGTCTTCAACACCCCCAGAGTGGAAAATCGGAGCAAATTACGCACATAACCGACGTAGGAGACGGATGAAAATGTCCGTCTGCATATCCGTCTGCTGCTGCGAGGGTTCTAATGATGTAAGCTGGAGCCTATCCCAGCATTAACAGGTGAGAGGCAGGTACACCTGGACAGGTCACCAGTCCATCGCAGGGCCAACACATATGGGATGAACAACAATTCACACTCGCACACACTCCTAGGGAGAATTTTAGAGTCATCAATTAACCTAGCATGTCATGTCCCACGCACACACGGGGAGAACATGAGAACAAACTCCACACAGAAAGACCACCGCTCTCAAGGTTCAAACCTCCCCCAGCCGAGATTCAAACCAGCAACCTTCTTGCTGTGAGGCTGCAGTGCTCCCTAGATAGATACTTCATTCATCTCTAAGAGAAAAATAACTTTTCTGGCAGCTTTGCAGAAAGATGGGAACACAAGCAGGGTCCAGAAAGCATCTGGTACTAAGATACCAAGAATGTAAGAATGTATACATACAAGGCATGCAAGGTGCAGATCATATAAAAGATACAAATACTAAATAAAAACCAAAGTCCAACAAGCTTTAGCATGGTGTTTGAACTCTGGACCATGTGAACACAGTCAGTGGGTTTCACCCGCCTTACTTTTCTTTTTCCTTCCTTATGTTGCTTGCTTTAAATTTGCTTCACATTCAGCTGCACATGGTCCAGGTCATGCATGCTAAAGTGAGCAGCCAGTGGATGTGTGATACGTCATGGGATGGCGTTCATGGAAAACGTAATGATCGCAGAAATGATGATTCATCACCAGCAGAACTGGACGGTATTAATTCTGAGTCCTGATGACCAGGCACCTTATGCTCCTAACTTCAACAGCGTAATAAAAACACATGAAACCTTGCCTGGTCTTAGCGAAGGTGGTAATAAAGTCCCATCAAAGAGAAGTATCTCTGTGTTTCTTATATGTAGCTTACCTAGCTTTGACCAGGTTGTTGTTAATACCCAACCATGTCATTTTTATGTCTAAACATCTTGGGTTTAAAATCTCACATTAGTCAAGACGTTTGATTTGAATAAAACTGTCAATAAAAAGTGAGTAAATGCAAAAGGACACACTGAGAAAACAGAAAAACAAGATTTTACAGCCAACAACTGAGCCCAAAAACAGCATATAACAGCAAAGGGACCTGAAAGCAGCAGGATGCAAATTGGACATTTAAAAGGAGGTTGAAGCCAGACGTGGTCAGGATGGGACGTAGTCGGACGTCGACCACTTGTCTTCTTAGAAAGTTTGCTTCTAGCTAACAGTGTTTGTTCCTGCTACACCTAAAGACAAGTTTATACTTCCATAGATGTGTTAGTGTCACTCTGCACGGATGCAGCAGTGATGTGCCATCCTCCTAAACCCTAACAACACATTGCCCTCGGAAATGATGCCACCCGCTGGCTGGATCCTGATTGGCTGCAAGAGCTGATTTCATAACAAAGAGGGCAAAGCACCAAAAACAACTTGCAGTTAGAAACATCATTTTCTCCACTTTGACTTTGAGTTTTTCTACAGCAGAGCAAAGTAAAAGAGCACCGCTCAGACTCTCCCATAAATCCCTGGTGATAATAAACACTAAAAACATGTATTTGTGTGTTTAGAGTTTGCTGAGCTACATTGGGACTCTAATGTTAGAAATGCAACTACTTTATGTGGAGACAGGAAAAAGAAACCTGAAACAATGTTCTGATGAAGGATCACATGGAGGCATGAGTCCCGTTCAGCAGATGGAACGTGCTGCTGTTCTTTAACAAACATGGCAGCTTTTTTAGAAAAGCCTCTGTATAGACTCGTGGGTGATGCGCTTATCTGTGTCTAATGGGAGCTGACAGATATGGGGATGATCTTGCTGCATGGATGTTAGAGAGAAAGACGGAGCTGGGTTGGGGGGTGAAAGTGAGAGACAGGGAGGGTAGCAGCAATAAAGTCATTGTGTCATGAACCTGATGGTGATCACGACACTTGGACCTGGAGCAGAAGCTCCACTTTCTTGTCCCTTCAAACACAAATTTGCACAGATGAAAATAAAATACTGGAAGTGGAGCATCAACTTTTTATCTTTCTGCCAGCACCAAACGCTGGTGGAGATGAGTGATGATGAGGAAGCATAGCAGAGGACATCTGAGAGGATGAAGGTGGAGGGAGATCGTCATTAATAACCTCACACGGGTCCTTTTCTCAACAAAGTCCTGTTTCCTGCTTTTCAATGTGTAGGTGTGTGTGTGTGTGTGTGTGTGTGTGTGTGTGTGTGTGTGTGTGTGTGTGTGTGCACTTGTTTAAACTTCATTGTCACCACCATCTCTCGGACAGCTGGAAGCTATGTCAGAGTTCAGCTGCTTGTTATACAGAGCAGAGAATGGGGGGGGGGGTCGTGTGTGTGTGCATTCCTTTATGTTGGTTTGCATATGAACATGTAGTATGTGTGTGTGTGTGTGTTTAGTCCTATCTGGAGCAGAAGGGTGGAGAGGGGGCTGAATAGTGAAGTTAATAGGCTAATGAGAGCATCGTGTTCAGGAAGAATACGAGCGGCTGTCTGGCGCATCCAGATAATAATAATAATAAAAAAACCTGCAGAGGCAGTAGTTGAGGCCCAGCAGTCCTTAACAGCGACACTGTCTTTGTCCTGAAAGCCACTTTACTAAGCAGAGAAATCGTAGAGACGTTTTCATTCCATGAAAGAAGGAGGAGGACTGGAGATGAAGAGGTGTAAAACTCTCAGCTTCACTTCAGTTTGACTCTATTTGTGGTGGTAGCAGCTTAACGGAGACACATCAGTTTACTGTAGATGCAAATCATTTAAAGGGACCGTTACATGATGTCTCATCTCATCACAGGCCTGTTTTCTACCAACGTTCCCTCTCATAAACAACAGTAACAAAAACCTGCAAGACTTAAACCACGGTTCACTACTGAGTCTGCTGTAAAACATAATAAAGTATATGCTCCCTTAAACTATGCTTCATACAAACCATTTAGGAACAAATACCACCATCTTCCTAGAAATGCTAATCGGGAGTATTATAATGAGCAGTTTAACAGCTTTATAAATAACATTACATCTGAAAGAACTGCTCAACACGAGCCATGCCTCCTCTCCAGCCCAGTGGGATTTCAGAGCCGTCCCAAATCCCAGACAGCTTCAATCATGTTTTGGTAAATGTGGGACCATGTCTTGGAAAGACACTGGCAACACTTTTGGTTCTCCCACAGACTTTATAAATAAAGAGAATGTCTCCCGAAATGTTTTCAGCCTGTAAAGTCTTCAGAAGTACTTGATATTATTACAGCAACTCCTCTTCTGGTCATGAAGAAATTCCAGCCTCTTTGATCAAAGAGTAGCTTCTCCAGTGATCAATCCCATCACATTTATTTTAATTATGTCCCTCCAGTCAGGTGCTATCCTTCAAGCAAGTCTGACGATCCATCTGTGTTCTCAAACTATCGTCCTAGATCCACAATGACTTGTTTTTCTAAAATTCTTGAAACGCTGGTATGCAGTGGAACATGAAACATCTAACAACATTTTGTTCAAACATCGGGGTTTAGGAAGAAATAATCTACATACATGACGGGTGCTCTGGAGAAAATGAACACAGGCATTTTTTTAGATTTATTTTTGATCTGGTGAGCCGTGAAATTTTATCAGAAATGTTATTTTATGGTTTAAAAAAAGAGGGTTTGCAATGGGTTGCTAATAACTGAAACAGAAGAGAGCGATTAGCTGTTTTCAGTGGTAATGGATCACGCTGGCTGGCGTTCCACAAGGCTCCATTTCAGGACCCTTGCTGTTTTTAATACATGCTAATGATCTTGCTTCAAGTATATGGTCACCTATAATCTTTGCTGATTCTCTTATTCACAAGGAAAATGCTGGACTCCTTCATTGGTTTAAGTTAAATAGATTCACTCAATTTTAAGAAATCTAACTTCATTATTTTCAGAAACAAGAACAAGTATTACAGACAGAGCTGAAACTGATACGGATAACACGGTTCTTCATGGGCGTAGTTGTTTTCTACGTGGACGAGAAGCTCTGCTTTAAGATTCGTTGTGAAATGGTTGGGCATTATAAACAAGGTTACACAACACTCACCTTCTAATTTATTAAGAGCTCAGAAATCTTTTGTAAGAATCACCACCAACTCTCCTTATTTAGCCTCATCTAATTCATTATTTAAACAACTGCAAATACAATTTATGAGGCGAACAAGTACCAAACAGGGGTAGTTGTGTATGAAGTGATCTGCCTGTTTCTTGTTACTCTGGTTATCGTGCACATTTTGCACAAAGTCAGAAGAACGGCGTCCTTTCTGTTGGACGTCTGATGCTAAATTCTCATTTGTCTATTCGGTGAATGGCATCAAAAATCTAACAGTCATGTTTCTCTTTAAATTCATTTAAGACTTGCTCTGATTGGTTAGCCGTACTGGCCATTTTGGGTTATAACAACAACCAATTCTTTGTGTTAGCTGGCTCAAAGAACAAGAACTAAAAGTAAGCCCAGTTAGAGACCGAGGCTACCACCCTGAGCATCAGACTGTGTGATGGCAGCGCTTCGGATGCATCATTTAAATCTTCTCCCACACAAACTGGGTCGATTGCATATCGCCCGCTTCGGCTCATCGTACAAGGAATGTTGTAAAAAGTGTATTTTAAAATGCAAAAGAAGCCAGAGAACTGTTTCCTGAGAACTTTAATCATGTCTTCGTTCCGTCTCGTCGCCTGGTGCTTCGCTCCAACATCACAGCTCCACGAACTTTAAGATGAACACATTTACAACCAGGAGCTGGATTTCCGTCTCACTGTGTCCCAGAATGAATTTGTGGTTAAAAACCAGGATATTTGTTAAAGTTTGATGTCTTTTGTAGTTTATTGTCTTGTGTTCAGTAGTGGCTGTTCAGGCTCCATCATCGGCCCAGAGACGCTTTCCATCATTAACATGTCCATATGGTGTTTTCAGAGCCTGACTGGTCCTCTGGGCCACACACACTGCGGCTTTGTCCGGCTTTCTGGCATCAGATTGCAACGTACAGCGCAGCCTTTAGTGTTACAGTGTGCAGGGTTTTCCACCCGACCAGAGCGTCCTGTGGTCGTCTCCTGTTGTTCAGAGCCAGTTGTTGTCATTTTCAGAGCAGACGTCAGATGAAGGTTTGAGGACTCAGAATTTACAAAGCTGTGACATTTGATCATCTTATCCTCTGAGACTTTATAAAACGTATGTCATTTCTCCTTCTGCTTCTTTACTTTTACTCTTTTTATTAATCAGAACAGCAATAAAAAGCTTTTGTCTAAGAAAACTTCACCGGTGCTAAAGGGAACGCATCTTTTCCTTTTGGTCATTTAAGGCTAAAACAATCCATACTCCACTTTCTCGCTACAGAAACTACACATCAGTTCCAGCTTACAAGAGGTTTGTAAGAGGAAAACAGCTGACTTTAAGTTTCACTCAAAAATCAGAGTTTTCTAGCTTTTGATGAAAGCCAGTGTTTAGTTTGTAGAAAACCAGTCAGAAACAGTTTATTTAAGGTAAGTTTAGCTGAACATGGATTTTAAAGGTTTTTACTTTTACTTCAGTAACACAAAGGGAGTCAAACTTATAATTTTAGTGTAGTTTTAGTGTATGTAAGTTAATCTGATTTAGAAACACTCATTTTGGTGCCCAGTTAAGCTGCACATGTAGGAACTCTCATTCAGGATCTTTGCTGTTTGAGTTGGGAGCCTCCGCGCCGGGACCGTTGCCTGCTTGGTCTGCAGGATTGTTGCCATGGGGATGACTGTGGTCTGGGTGGCACCAGACTGGTGGTCCCGGTGCAGGCCCCGGCCTGCCGGACCCGGGCTGTCCCCGTGGTGGCAGCCTCTGTGGTCATGGTGGCTCCTGGTGTGGACGGATCCCCAAAACATCGTTTCCTCGCAGTAGATGTAGCAAACATAGCTTTTGTGTGCATTTTATTATGTAAAGCACTTTGTGCTACTTATGGATGAAAAGTGTTTTATAAATAAATTTTGATTTGATTTGATTTCTGCAATGGACTGGTGACCTGTCCAGGTGAAGGCTACGGCTTCCCCGCGACCCGTGATGGAAGCGGTGTAAATAATGGATGGATTTTGTTCTTTTCCTTTTTCCTTTTAATTAGAAGAAGTTCAAGGAATTGATTTGTTAAGTCCAACAGCAGGAAAGTGGTTTATTGGAACTCACTGTAAAAGATGACTTGGGCTGAGCGATGACGTTATAAACACGCCTTCCTGGAGGAAGAGTTCACTGTTTGGCAATGTGCAGCCATGAAGAACAAACAATGGCAACAACACAGTGATGCCATTAAATGTGCATGAAATAAAATGAAATGAAGAAGTAAAGGCAGTAGGATGTGTTGAGGTTGTTTTACCCCCCATTACATCTTGGAGAGATGGGGATGGGGGTAATGGGTGCAAGCAATGGGAGAGCTCATTATCTGGCAGACCATCTGCTATTGGGAGGGAGGAACTGTCTGTCTGTCCCAGACACAGACACTCTGAATGGGCCTGGAGTTGCAGTGAAAATGTTCCTCTAACTTACCTAAATTAGCTGTACATCTGGTACATTTGGTCACACATGATGGGGTGGCTGAAGCCTGGCATGTGAGAAAATGGCTGGGACGTTGTGTGAACGGGCGTCACTGGGTGGCTGAAGTTAAACTGGAACAGCTGTTATATTAATGTGGTCTTTATTGTTGACTTGTGAGACACTTTTTATATATTTTATGTGGAAGATGCTTTTCTTTTGTCTGTCCACGGCAGCATATTAATGGAAATAATCCAGATGGGTTAAAAAGCTAAATAGTGGCAGAGTGAAGCGGTTGGTGAGATGGCAGATAGAGTTAAGGGTTTATGTGCTTTAAATCAGATTGCAGGGGGAGCTTAGTGAGTGTGAGAAGTTGCCGGGAGCAGCAGATGCTCTTTGTTGCTGCTCTGGGCTTTTGTTGTTGAAAGCTGAGACTCGAGGAGCCTGATTGGCTGCGGTTCCTGGGCGCAGGAGGCCATCGCCGCTTCCTATTGGCTGTGTGTGAGTGTCAGTCAAGCCGCTGGTCCCGCCCACGCGGACCTGCTGAACTCCGGAGGGAAGTTGAGGTAAAGTTTGGCCAACTTTGAGTAAAACTTGCCGGCAGCACTTGGCGGTGGCTGCGGACTGAAGAGAGACTGAGAGGAGCAGGACCGCAAACATGAAGCTGTGCCGCACTTTTCTAGGTTCGTATCGCTCGCTTGTTTTCAGGTTTTTAAAACTTTTAAAGATGAACTTTATGTTTCGGCATCTACGAATTTCTTGGTCTTTATGAATGAAGCGTCTGTGTTTAAGCGTGTTCCTTTAAAATGAGCTTTTGAACATTTTTTTATGAAAATAAAGAGGAAGTTTAATCTGTGGAGTTATGTGGACGAAAATAAAAAGCTTTTAGAGAAAATGTGGCCGCGCAGGATTAAAAGCGGCTTCCAGCTCTGTCTAATCACCAGCTCCAACTTTAAAACTTCCATAAACACATCCAGGCTGCATGTCAGCTTCTGCCGAGTTTAAGACAGAAAAGAAACTTTAAGGGCCTTTTTTGTAAGAAAGCCGAAAACCGCCCAGACAAAGGACAGTTGGTCCCCTCGGGGACCGTGTGGGCCCGGTACCACGGGGACAATGCCAAGCTGCGGGCTTATTAAAAACTTTTTTTGTGTGTTAGTCTGTCGGCTTGTTCCATCTGTCGAGGGACTATAGGGGCCTCCCCCGGTCCCAACCTCAGCGCCCAGTCAGCTGCTGCCCCCATGTAATATTTATACTGGCTGCTCGCGGCCTCCGTACCCACCATGCAACTGCTGCAGCGCTGCAGGCCTCTGCGCCATCTGCATCCTCACAGACTTCAGAGCAACAGAGGAAAGTTTTCCCAGCTGATCTGCCGGCTGTCCCCCATCCACAGCTCACTTTTTATTTACGTTCACTCCAACTTTTATTAATTTATTGGCTCTCAGAGTTTAAGCTTCTAAACAGTTTAGATTATTTTAATTTGGTTTCCTGCCTATAGGACTAACTTTATTATGACTAAGTTGTTTTTATTACTTGGAGCAACAAATGAAATACATTTCCTGCATTGTAGTTTTAATTTAAAAAGGAAAACATTTGATGTAATGATTTAAAGATTTAGATGTATTTTAGTTCAAATATGAATAAAGAGAGTTTAATTTAAATTATATTTCCTTATATAAAGTTTCATTGTGTAAGTTAATCCCTCTGAAATCAGCTCTGAAAGCAGTTAAATGAATGCAAACAGGTGGGAGGATGTAAAATTAGACAAAACTAGCGACAACTTTCACAGCCAGGAGTTTTGTTCGGGCGCCATTAAACTTGATTTTCCTCAGATGGGCAGAACAAAGGCCTTTGTTGTCTCCGCAAAGCCGCGCAGTCCGGATCGGAGCTGTCCAGAGTCCTGAACACGCGCTTGTGCTGCGTGTTGGAGCTGTCCACCGTCCTGAAATCACAGTCCTAGAAACAAACAATTTGACTGTATTTAGCAGCTTTGTGTTCAAACAGCCGCGTTCTGTCTCCTCTATCAGCGCAGGGCCCCGCGGGGCCTCGCAGCGCGCACCTGACCCGCAGGCTCAACTTTCCACACGGGTCCACCTCTTCTTTGGATCAGAGGTTTTTCCCCGTTTCTGCTTCTTTCCCGTCTTTTGTTTATTCGATTGTCGACACTGTTGTTGCTGCTGTTGTGAATCCTTTCTCTCTCCGCGCCCACAGTCTGAAATCATACTGATGGCGGCGCGCACGGCCGGTGATTGATTTCAGCTCCAATGCATAACAATGGGATTGCACAAAAAGAGCCTGCTGCAAAGAGATAAGAATTTAATAGAATTTCTGAAAGCTGAAGGTTGGGCTTTTTGAATATTCCCTGCGTGCGCGGCGTGGAGACAGCAGATAAAGGATGGCATTTGTGGGGACTATTCTCAAATGGCTTGTAATGAATGGTTGTCATTTCCACTAATGGTTTCAAAACAGCAAAGCAAACCAGGGTGTGAGCAACATTTAGGAGTGACTCCAAGTTGCACTTGTCTGCTTTTTGTTTGGAACTGGCGGCACTTTGGAAACTATTTAAAAAAGAGAGATCTGATGCTGACAGTGATCTCCTCTCAAAAACTCCAGCGCCTGTTTGCTTAAAGAGATTATTCAAACTGAGACTGCGCAGCTCTCATTTCCACCTGAACATAAATAATTTTGGAGGCCTGCCTGGATATGTCGTTAAACCCCTGCTTCCCATACGCAGGAGTTATCAGATGCTGTCAGCGGAGCGCGCACACACAGACTCTGCACACAACTACTACATCAATTTTAGCCCAAGAAAAGAAAAAAGAAAAAAGTTCCCCTGAATGAATTATTGGACGGTACCACTCTGAAGGGTGAGCAGGGGTGGGACGCCGTGGGGAAGATGACAGTGGTTGTAACCTCCACAGAAGTTGTCAAGGGGTGAAAGAGTGTGAGCTCTGTCTGGTGCATGCGCAGAGAAAAATGCTGATGGACTGAGTAAAAAGGAAGTGAGGAAACTTGTTTTTGTGTTTTTTAAAATTTAAAATCGCCGCGCGAAGCTGCCAGAATCTAGTTGGTAAAATCAGATCATTTGTTTGTTTGACAGAGAGATAGCGCGAGGGAGAAAGTCAGAGAGGATGAGGGGTGTGTACGTGCGCGTGTGTGCACAGTTAGTGTGTAGTAAAGACGGGGGGCGGGGGGCTCAAGCCCTGCCCATCTGATGCTGGAGGTTTTACTACAGCTTCCGTGATGTCATGGCAAAGGGCGGAGGGAGGAGTTGTGGGGGTTCGGGGGGAGTGGAGAGGGGATGGGATGGAGGGAGGTGGGGGGTGGTACAATGGCTCATGAGGGAAAGGTAAGTCAATATTACGTTTTTTTTCCTTCTTTTTTTCCTCGCTGACAAAGGCAAATGAAGCCATGTTTTTGCTTACAAACAAGTCCATCTTAGCGCCTGGATGCGGGTCCGTGCGCCGAGGCGCTGCGTAGGAGAGGCCGCCGCTCCTCTTATTTATCACATCTGGACGTTTGGGACGGGATAGATTACCGTTTTCTAAAACAAACCTTTACTCGGGATTTCTTTTTATTTTATAAAACTTGACAGCGAGCTGCAACTCTCGGAGCGAAGCAAGGACGCAGGAAATATTACCGGATAAACAGGTAACCAGTGGAAAAAACAAAAAAACGCGCATGTTTGGATTTTTAAATAGATCTGTTACCATTGATCTGGGATTATCCGATTATCCTTTTCCCTTTTCTTTTTCGCACAACTTTGGTGTTTCTCTGAGTTATTTTAATAATCTAAAACATCGCGTGGATTTTGATTTCCTCCCGACATGTTTCTTTTAAAAAGAAATAATCCGGCTCGTCCACTGGGCTATGGATTAAAACTTACTGCGATCTCCAACAGTTTAACTTGATTATTCCTCCACACATGTACAGTCTTTAACTTGGTCTACACCTTCATCCAACTGTAATCAGTGAGAACAGAGAAGATGCTGCTTTTTTAGCCTTTGAATGTTGTCTGTGTTCACACCGGTGCCCTTTATTATAAGTGGAAAAAAGCAGTTATGGCGCTTTCTCGGAACCTCGGTGGATGCGTGTTCACCCACTTTCTCTCGGATAGTTCATCAGCTGTGTGTGGGGCTGAAGCAGACATGCTCAGTAAAAATGGACATTAATGCGCATCTCCGCTCTCTCAGCGGACCGGGTCGCAGCTGAAGTGCAGCCACTTCTCTGTCCTCTAGTTTCACCTTCTGTATCTCCAGGAATAAATGAGCTCGCTGGCTGTGCTCGTCGCACCGCAGCTCCCCTCTGTCTTCTGCCGGCGGGAGATCGCGATGCTACGGTGGGCGTTTGAGCAGGACTCCCGTGTGTGCGTGTGGATGCACGGACAGATGGATGGATGGATGGAAGGAAGGATGGAGTGAGAGGCACGAGGGAGGGAGGGGTTGGCCATTTGATCCTCTGCAGCAAAAAACAGAGATGCTGTTTTTAAATGTCAGCCGCTTTTAGTAGCGCAGATGAAATAAATAACTAAATAAATAAAAACTCCTCAGAAGCCGCTGGAAATAAACCCGGAAAGGGTTATGCTTGTGCGTTGTTTCTTTCCCTTCAATTCACCCCTCCACCCATCCTCTCCTCCTCTTCCTCACCCCACCTTCTTGCTTTGCTTAGATGGCCACGTAATGTGCTCCGTGCGCGCGGATCGGTTTGTCAAAGCACCTGCGTCCTAAGATGGAGGAAAGAGATGAAGGATGATGATAGGTGGAGTGTGTTATGTCACCGGCTCGCCAAGTTACCCTCTCCATCCTCAAACCTCTGAATGCCGCTTCAGCTCTTAGAAACTTCAGCTGCTAGTTGACATGTTAGCAAATCTTTCAGGGTTGTAAACAGGTAACCTTTAAACTTTACTTCTAGCCCTTTTCCAGTTGAAAAAGCCTCAAGGTGCAGAAACCGCATCAAACTGCGCATTTGTTTTCTTTTTGGTGACGTTTGTCTGTATAATGCGTCTCACTGACTTTAACCAGCTTTTACATGTTGGATTTGAAGCTGAGCAGCTGAGTTGAGCCTATTTAAATCTGTCTTTTGTTGGCCGGTGTGGAATAAATACTGAGCTGAAGATTTAATGCATCACAGGCAGAAATGATAAAATACCTTTTGTTTTTCTTCTGTTTATGTTTCTGTAAAATGCAGCCTAGTTTCAGGGGATTAGAGAATTAGGTTATTGGTGCCTTCTGCTGCCAGCGGAGGCCATAACGGCGGTGTTGAGTGTGAGCAGGCTCTGATATGAAGTTGCTCCTCTGTGTGCGTGTGTGTGTGTGTGTGTCTTCTTTTTGGTTATTGTGATTGGAGGAAGTCTCTGTTTGTGAAGGGCTGAATAGCCGATGGTGAGGACAGCAGGTGCCAGAGGAGGGAGTGCAATAAACATGCTGGAGGAGCAGCTGGGGCCAAATTGCGCTGTTGTCATTCAAAGCCTATCAGAAATCTAAGCAAAGGTCAGGGTCGGCTGGGCTTTCAACGGAGAGTAAGGCATTTAAAACGCAAGCCTGGATATAATGAATTGCATGCCTGATGTTTAAAGAGAGGCTGATTTAAAAAAGAGAAAGGAAATTAATTAAAAAGCAAGTCAAACATCATCAGATGTGTTTCGCATCTTCACAGGCTCCAGGTCTTTCAGGTGTGTGTCCTACAGTCAGGGTTGTGTTTTAACTGCAGCGCTGTCACATTTGTGTTGTTTCTCTGATGCTGGGGTCAGGGTGGCCCTCAGGGGACTTCCTCCTGAAGCTGGTTACCATGGTGCTGCTTCCCTTTCTGCCCCCTCTACCCTTAAACTCCCATCACGTAACTGATAAGCACAGGCATCTGCCAGTTTGTCCCTCAATTCAACCTTCAGATTGGGTAAAAACTCACATCACAAACTATTTTTCTCTAGTTTTCACATCCTGCTTTCCTTCAATAAACAAACAAACAAAAAAGTGATGGGACTGTATGCCTGTCTCTTCGGCTGGCTCGTTGTAATCACTCTAAGTTGTCAGTAAATCCTGCTTAACAGGACCAGGGGTGTACAGCTGGCCTGCATGTGCACTAATACTGTTACAGACAGTACACCCTGGTATTTAATCTAACTGTGGATTTAGGCCTCTTTGCTCTATTGTCCCAGTACAGTAAGCTGCAGTCCTGTAATAGCATTACTTCATCCTAAAGTTTGTTTTCTCTTAAAAGCTTTTTTTGTATCATCGTTCAGGCTAAATGTATTGATTTAGTCATTTATTTAGTGTTTTCCTTCTCATGTTAAAAAGGCAGAGTCCTGGCAGGAGAAAAACACTCATTTCTTATTCATCGCTCCACCCACCCTCAGCTCTGATGAACCAAGCCCCGGTGGATAGCTAATTGTCTTGTATTCCTCCAATGGTGGCTGCTGAAATAACGAGCTGTGTGTCTTTTAGCTGGGAATTAGCAGCATGTGATCAAACAATAAGAGAGCAGATATCCTGAGTGGGCCAGGCTCAATTTAGTTTGAAGAATGCAGATGAAACAACAAATGAAAGTGAAGAGGGAAGGATTATACGCCAGCCATCTTTTTATCCTTTAAAACAGACTTGTTCAAAATGTCCACGTGTGTTTTGTGTTGGTAGCAGTGCGGCGGCTCAGGAGCGAGGACGCCGACACGGCCCGAGGCTACATGTCCTAATAGAGAGCTGTTATATATTTGGCATTTAAGAAAGGCTTTCAGCTTCTTGGCCCCCAAACTAACAACCCAGGACGGATGCTCACTTCCCTCTGAAAGAAGAGGGGGGAAGTAAGAGATCTGAGGTTGTGTGTTTGTGTGGAGACAGAGATAGCTGAGACAGAGACGGAGATGCAGGCCAACAGTACTGCTGCTGTAATCACTTTTTCACAGAGGGGGATGAAAGTTGATAAACAAGCATTTTGTAGAGTGCTGGCTGAGCTTTGGCCAGGTTTCTGCATGTGTTGGGTGAAGTAGGGAAGGTGTGGTGGATTTTTACTCCCCCTCTTGACTTTTTATTTTCACCACTGTGTGCTGTGGGTTCACACACAGGACGAGTGGGGAGGAGACGAGGGAGATCCGGAAAGCACAAAACATAAGAAGGTGAATACAGTAAACAGGAGGAAATGAGGCTGGGAGATTCATCTTCACTTAAAAAAAGAAAAGGTCAGGGATTTGCACCCTCTTCGCAATCTTGTTAAATTTTAGATTCGCTACGATTGTCACAATAAAGATATTCCAGTAAATCCTGAGCTGTGACCCCAACCCTGCTCTGTTTGAGTTTCATTTGCTCCAAGATGTTCCTGAGGACAGGAAAAGGCAGGCTTGTGCACTTAGAGGAGTAAACTCAAGGGCAGTTCCTCTTTCACATCGTTATGCTGCAAAGATGCGCGAGTCGCAGGAAGGTGACAGCCAGAGGGAAGAGATGGAACACACACACACACACATATATATATATATATATATATATATATATCTCAGAGAAAGAATCAGATTTCACCGCACCAGCTCAGCAGTGTTTGAACACGGCGATGTGGAGAGGGAGTGGCGTCCGCTCGCGAGGTGGAGTGTCTTAAAGCTGCACTAGTTGGGGGGAAAAAAAGTTCAGCCCTGCAGGCAGCAGGATACACATCCCTCCTGAACCTGAAGATGATGATGAAGCTCGGCTGTTGGACAACTCCAGCGGTGTTAGGAAGAGATGTGTAAGGGTCTGTTTCTCCTGGGTCGTCATCAGAAAGATGGGATGAAGAGCTGTTACCTTGATGAAAAAAAGAGAGGAGAGGGAAGGAGGTTTGATTTATGTATGATTCATTATTTACTGACCATTCTTCATCCCCCACTCACCTCATTCGCTCATACACGCGCTGGAAAAGCTCGATAAAAATGCACAAATTTGATTGATTCTAATAGCAGACTGACAGGGACCCCAGCTGGGCCACTTAGCCGTGTGTGTGTGTGTGTGTGTGTGTGTGTGTGTGTGTGTGTGTGTGTGTGTGTGTGTGTGTGTGTGTGTGTGTG
>JBAFTB010000015.1:31916565-31932848 GCA_037177355.1 Melanotaenia trifasciata
CCAAGATGTCTTTATATATATATATATATATATATATATATATATATATATATGTATCAGTTAGTATTATCAGTTAAAGTGAATTAAAGAGACTCGCTGCTGTCAGTGTTAACCCTCTGTCCTCCTGCAGCTAAACCCTCATTCCCCAAGTCGTCTTCACCCTGCCTCAGTCTCCATGGTTATGGGAAGAGTTCCACCTTGGCCTATGACTACTCCCACGATGCCGAAGCTGCTCACATGGCTGCCACAGCCATCCTCAACCTGTCCACTCGCTGCTGGGAGAAGCCCGAGAACCTCAGCATCAAACCACAGAACAAGGTAAACTCATCTCAGCACGGTTTAATGTACGCTGAGCAAAGAGCGACATGAAAACACTAAACTCATCTGCACCTAGTTATTCAAAGAAAACGACTGTTCCCCTGTTATCCTCCCCATTGCACTTGCAGCAGGATCATAAACGGATTGTAGTGCAGATGAAACATTTCAGGCCACAGCTGGTGAGACGAGAGGAGATATCAGTGGGTGTGCCTTCTCCACTCCTCCCTCATATTTTCCCCCTCAACCCTGCATGAATATATCATCAGGAGGCACTGGCTTACAGCAACAGGATAGTGTTGAGATTCAGTTGCATCACCTCTCCTATCCTCTTTCATCGTTTCATCCCTCCATCCCACACACTTTTCATGTTGTTATTGAATTTGGCTGACTGCCAGTTCCCTGGATTACTTTTCCACCAGGTAGCCTTTTTTCATTATCTGCCGGACGGATCTCCCACTCCGCTTCTCCACCCAAACACTCTTTCTTTCATTTACTTTTCACATCTCCTTTTACTCTTTTATCTCACTCTCTTTCTCCCGATGCAAGTCCCACTCTGTCTGTTTCAGTCTATACCTCTATTTTTCACTCATTCCCCTCTCTGTGCACAGGAGGTGTAATTGGAGTCCCATTTTCCCCCATATTGGGATGTTTGAAGTCCTTTTTGCCTCACAGATGACAGTGACAGCTTTATCACTGTTTTGATTTCCTGACATGGTTTTTGGGTGATCAAAACAGAAAATGAGTGTGTATGACAGCAAAGCACAGCAAGGTGTTGTTTAGTAAGGCTCTGATCCAAGAGCAGGTCTAAGCTGTGGGACTGATCTGGAATCAGAGTCGGAGTCAGTTGAAATCAAATATGGAAACACATGAACACTGCTTGTCAACCTTGGACATTTCTGGGATCTGTTCCAGTTTTTTCCTCCTCTTATAATCCTTTGATTTTCTGAGATCTTGACCAGGCGAAATGAGCACTAGTTTACCCAGAAAACAGGACTCATCTCACCACATCCTTTTCTGTTCACCCGCCAGCACTAAAATGAAGGATGAAGGTTTGAAGGATGATGTTAGTGCTGTTGGCACTGCACTACCAGACATGCAACTGAATGTAGAGTACATCAGTGCTGCCAGTTTTGACTGAATAAATGTTTATTTGATAGCAGCTTGAGGGCAATTTAAGGAGCAGGTGGAGGTGGGTAGGGAGAAAGAGCAAGAAATCAATAATTTCAAACTATGAAAGGCTTAGTTTGTGTTTGAGATGTATTCATTTATACTTGGGGAGAAATGTAGATGTTGTGTGTTAATTTATTTGTAGCAGTTCAGATTTCTCAAAAAGGCAATTAAAGCTAATCACATTATTATCCTACAGGGCTGCCAATCAAAGATGAGATCAGACATGCACGTGGTTCTTTCAAGTGTTTATAGTTGGCTGGTTTGTTTGTTTGTTTGTGTTACTGTATTGTGTTGTTTTAATGCTGACACCTACCAGTTAAAAATGTCATTATGTTTGTGCATAATGACAAAGAATTTCTTATTTTTGATTTGAGAATACTCAATACCATCTAAGCTACACATGGAGTCACAGTTTACTTATTAAAACACAATTACTGCCTCCTCTGGCAGGCTCCATGTCTGCTACCACGTTTAGCCACCAAGCTGCTGTTAGCTAAGGCAGTAAAATGGCTAAAAAGGGCTTTCTGTGTCCTGGTCTCAGTGAGCTATATTTTTAAAAATCTAACATTCAAGATTTAACGGGATCTGACGGGATTTATTTTCTCCCAAAACGAAATGCAAAAATGTGCTGAAACATTAACTTCTGTTGTTATTTAGCTTAGAGCTACACTGCTATGCTAAAAGCTACACATGCTAAGTATACGGCCGGCTAACAGGCTAAATTTAGCTTGTTAATGCCCTTTGTGTTAAAGTGAGTAGCTATTTGGTGATCAAATGTGAAATAATAAAAATATATTGATCAATATTTAAATTCTTCCCCTATCAGCTAGTTAGCTCGGTCTGTAGTAATTAGCTTACTAGAAAATGGTCAGAACGTCACTATGACATACATTAGCTATTTGGGATGTTGTATTTCATTTAGTAAAAATTTACTGAATTATTTCATATTGATTTTGTAAATCTTTAATGACTGTGTAAACTCTCCGTTTGTTGTCATGTTACTGTTGAACACAAAAAGACTTTCAGAGTTAGTTTTTTCAGGGACTGTTCTGAACTTTCTCCCCCAGGAAATGGACATTGAGGTGGATGAAAACGGCACCCTGGACCTGAGTATGAAGAAACCCATCAAACGAGAGGGCAGTGTGTCAGGCACCAGCCCTGGGGTTCGGTCCCCAGACCCTTCTTCCTCCTCCTCTTCTTCGCTCCATCATGGTGGAAACAGCGGAATGACATCACCAAACCTACATGCATACAAGCAGGAGGACTGGGAGGGGCCTCTTGATTTCACTAAACCCAACCGCCAAAGGGAGGAGGAAGCAGATGAGGTCAGTACAGTTAGACAGCGTAAAGGTACAAGCTCCAAACACGGCAAATTTCCTGCTACATTAGTCACAAAGGAGATGTTGCAACATAAATAACAACAGACAAAATTCCCCTAAAGCCTTTTGAATGAAAAACTCTTGTTTACATCACTTTGTCTTCGTCTAAGTGCCTTTCCTTAGTTCCTGTCCCGTTTTCCTCCTTCTATTATTCATTTGTTTCAGTGAAATGCAAGAGTTACTGTACAGTGAAAGCATTGCACTGTGTAACAGAGGTGGTGTGTCAGGTGCATTGCACCATCCTGGATTTGGCATATGCTAATTTTCACTCCTTTGAACATTTTCAAAAGAAATATAAAGGCCCTTGAATGTTAATTTTTTATGAGGACATTCTGCATTTAGAAACATGACATGTCTACAAAAGAATAAAAGGGGGTTGTGTGCACATGGTGCTTCGCAAAGTTTCTTTGCTTGTATACAACTATAGAAAGTGATGCAAGGAAAAAGTCATCTAAATCAGACTAAATCAGGCCTGAAAAATATCAATCCTCACAGCAAAGCACTGGGATTATACAAGAAAACAATTGTGGCTCCTAAGCACTCTTATCATTTCACAGCTGGAGCACACCGGCCAGTCGTATGTTTCATCAGACCTGGAGGACTGTGACACGATGCAGGGCTGTCTGGAGGAGAGGACTTACCCAGGAGAGGTCACCACCCCAAGCTTCAAGGTCAAGTTTCAGCCCAAGGATACGAAGAAGGAGCTGCTCTCGTAAGTAACACAACAGCTTACAGCCATAAATCACAAAAATCACCATCTAGTCTTTTGTAGCTTAGACTGACAGGTTTCTGTGATGATGACAATTAGCATTTTCAGTTTAAATGAATAAATGTGTCAGATTTAATAAAATACTTAAACTGTGTTGAGACTTGGTTAGCACGTCTGAACGGCTGCCTGAACAGTGAAGACTGAGCAGCTTTGCTCATGCACCTCTCCACATTAACAATAAATAAGCTGCATGCAGTATTTGTAGCTTGTTTGTTGTTTAGTTCTTTACAGGACGACAGCTTGCAGGTTAAATGCTGTAATAAATGTGCGTAGGCAGTCTCTCTTTCTTCTTAGAAGACTGAATTAAATTCTCAGATTTAATCAGAAATGTTCAGAAATCTTGTCTTTGCTTGTTTTAAACTCCACATCTTTTCTTCTTGCTCCCCTCTGGGCTTCCTCCTCTCCCTCTGCAGGTGCCCCACACCTGGCTGCGATGGCAGCGGCCACATCACTGGAAACTATGCTTCCCATCGCAGGTACGCACAGCTGCAGGCTGGCGTTTATATAAGCTCTTATGTGAAATGTTAGCTCTGCTGAGACTCTGCTGCCCACTCTGAGCCGAGTCTAAAGCAGGCGAACCAAGACTAAATCAAATATTTTATTTGATCCTGACATGCCAGAGGCAATAATGTAGCATGAGCCCGGGAAGCAAAGACGGTCATTGACTTTGATATGCATCAGTAATTTACTTCTTTCTGTCTGTCCTCTTATTCCTAAATGACCTTGGTATGTCTTGCATTCTTGATTTCCCTTCACTCACGTCTTTCTCTCCTCTCCTTTTCAATCCCCTACACCCCTTCCTTTTCCCCGTTTACCGCCCTCCTCTTCCTCTGCCTGTCCTTCGCTCTTTCTCCTTTTTCTCTCAGTCTGTCTGGGTGTCCTCTCGCTGATAAGAGCCTTCGGTCCCTCATGGCGGCCCACACCCCCGAACTCAAGTATGTCTGCTCTACGCCTTTATTGCCTTTTCGCTGCTGCTTCAGTGGCGGCTACTGGTACCGTCCAGCGCCTCATTCTGCTGACGTTACCTCATCTTTTGTTGCTGCCTGCTGTCTCTGCTGCTGCTGCTTCATCTGTCATGGTGTTTTTTTCTGCAATTGGATTGGTCTATGCCTGCTTTCACTTCAATCAGTTCATGTCAATGTGAAATGAAACCGTATATCTGTAGCATGCAGTAAGCGCTCCACTGGAAACTAGGCCTTTCACGGCTCAACATAGACAGATATACAGAGGCGTTTAAAAGGCAATGCGGCTAAAAACACTGGGTTTGAAATGAATATGCAGAGATGAACAGAATTAACGAGCTTTTCTCATTGCATAACTTCATTTTCATGACTACCAGGAAAGATTCACTAGTTTACTTTTTGTTGCTAAAATTTTTAAACTCTTCTTTTCTCAGATGCCCAACTCCAGGATGCGATGGCTCAGGTCACATCACAGGAAACTACGCGTCTCATAGAAGGTACCCAATGAAGAAAAAAAACACACACTCACATAAACACACACACACACACCCAGCCAGTCTGAGGCCTAGAGACAGCTCATGGTAGAATTAGACAGGGACCACATGCACATTTTACACCTTCAGGCGTTTTTGAGTTGTAAAATTATTCTTCCTTTTGATGTTCACTCCCTTTATGAAGCAATCACTTTACCAGAAAGTTTTTCAACCTTATGTTATCAACTCCGTACTTTCTGTTTTCAGTCTCTCTGGGTGCCCGCGTGCCAAGAAAAGTGGAATTAAAACTCCTACCAAGGACAACCAGGAGGACTCGGAGCTTTTAAAGTTCGTACCGCTCAGAAAGCCATAACGTCTGCTTTTAGCGTGACTGACGGTAAAAGTAAAATGCAATAAAAGACAGAGAGATAGAGACAGAGAGAGAGGACAGTCACTGTGAATCATATGCAGAGGTACTGACCTGCCCGCCGTAACTGAATCAAACAATAAGGCCCTTACTGATGGGAAAATACACTTACTGTAGATACTGACTCCGAATGGAAAATCTAACAGAGGTCCATAACAGAGAAAAACATGGGCTTCATATTGCATTTGTACACAAAAATGTTAATATAGCAGCATGCTGATGATCTCCTAGTAACACTACGCTGCCAAACACAGATAGAAGAGTTTGACGTAAACAAATTTGGCCAAAAAGAAAAAGACTATCTTTACATTTTTATTAGAATAATCTCAATTTTCTCTACAGATATCAATTTTGGATTCCCCCTTTTCTAATCCATTCTGCTACTTTTTGTATTTCTTCCTACCTTCTGCCTGGCTTCACCACTTCTTCTCTCTCACCTCTGCTACGAAACTCTCCTCTCGTCCTCATCTCCTTCCCTGCGCTCTGTGCAGATGCCCGGTGCCCGGCTGTGACAGCCTGGGCCACATCAGTGGCAAGTACGCCACGCACCGCAGCGCCTACGGGTGTCCGCTGGCGGCCCGCAGGCAGAAGGAGGGGCTCCTGAACGGCACGCCCTTCAACTGGAAGGCCTTCAAGACAGAGGGGCCGACCTGCCCCACCCCGGGCTGTGATGGATCCGGACATGCTAACGGAAGCTTCCTCACACACCGCAGGTGAGCTGCACTTTTCCCAAACTTTAATCTTCACAGCGAAACGAAATTAAACTAAATGAGAAAATTTATGCTTTTCAGTGTGAATTTAAAGTGAAGGTGAGGACTAAGTCGTGTTACACGTCAGTTTATAACTGTTTATACCTTCAGATAGTTTGATAAAATTGCAGACGAGTTTTACATTTGGCTTTATCGTGGCTTTTAAGCCATAATTAAAGCATAGATGTCAGTTACATTTTACTAAAATCTGAATAAAACATCATTTAATAACACTAGATTTAAATTTTTATAAGCAACAAGTATTAATTCCCAGGATTATTACTTGTTGAATTTACATGTAATGACTCATAAGATGTAGTTTTTACATTTAGCTGATAAAAATATTGAAAGCAGTTTCATGTCTGTGTGTTAAAGGTCCCAAGTTCCCCATTCAGTCCTCACTATGTAAAAAAGCAGTCTAACACCTAGAAATGTCTTTTCATGAGTGAATAATTTATGAAGAAGAATAAATCTGTAATTAACTAAACATAAGTCAACCAAGATGGCACCTTTTTCCTGCCATGTTGTCCATGTTGGGCCAATAAAGTTTCTACAGTAACCCACACAGGCTAAATAATCAGGGCTCCAGTTACAGCAGGGCGTTCGGGGAGCCTTGTTTTCAGCCTTGTGCACGTAGCGCCGTCAAAAATGTGGTTACTACCAAAAGCCCTCTGCTGCTGCTGTATGCAGCCTGTTTAATCAGAAACGGGGCCGCAAAGTTCTTTTAACAACCACTAAAGAAGCGAATGAAGTGTTTGTTGTTTGGACGTTCACCACACAACAAACAAACAATGCTGCTGTCCACGGTGCTAAAGGAAACAATGGATCGCCTGCATCGCTTGGAAGATTTAATTCATTAATTAAATGATTAAACACGCAAACCTGGCAAGTTAATGCTGTTCTTTTTAGGATACATCAGGAACCTTATTGAAAAGTTAAATGTAACCGGGAAGTGGACTATTTTAAAAGCTCCTCCTTAAAGTATCAGCTGAATGTCTTTAGGGGAGCTCTTCTGCCTTTCAGGGGAGCCGAGCTCCCCTTAGCTCCCCTGTAATTCACACCCTGTAAATGATGATTCTAGTGAAAGCCTTTATAAATAAAAAAAAATCTGAACCATGGTAGGATTTTCTACAAACTTAGAAGGAAAGAGGTCTTCTCTTGATTGCAATCTGCAATTTTGCCACTAGGTGTCACTTAATTCTTCACGTCAGTCCTTCAAGTAATAGAACTAAGAAAATTTATCAACTGGAGGAGCAGCTTCAGACCTTTTTAACTTCAGACCAGGATTGCTGCTTCCTTTCTGAACTTCCTGCTGGGCTGTGCTTCGTAGTTTTATTTTAATCATGTTTTGGAAGTTTTATTTACTTTCTTGTTAAGACTCGGTTGAAAATAATAATAAATGTTGCATCTGTAAGTTAATCATGGAGCTGGTTTATGTTAGCTTTACTTAAAACCTGAAGGCAGAGAAACAAGCTAGCTGGGGCATTTAGCCGGGCTAATGAGTATTCCAACCTGCTCGCAATGGTTTTACGATCTTTGTTTGTCTAGTTTGAATGAAGCATGTGACATGGTTATATTGCTGTCTATTGTGAGGAGTGTTTCTACATTTTGGGAGAGTCCTGCTAGTTTCGTCCACTCAGCTGTGCTGCTATTAGCATGTGTGAACAGTCAAATTAGCATAGCCTCCACTACAATGTCTTATATATACGGACATTTCACAGCTCGGGCCAGAGGCATTATGAGTCCCGTCTGTTAATGTCTTTCAACAGCCTCTCAGGATGCCCCAGAGCCTTGTATGCCAAGAAGAAGGCTAAGTTCCCCACAGAGGACTACTTGAGCACCAAGTTCAGAGCCACTGATGGTAAGATGGATGTAGAAAAAGTCATTTCTGTCTTTAAATCCGGAGTGTGTTAGGTGTGTGAAGAACTAAACATAGTGGACAGCCAGCCTACAAGCAGCCACCAAGCTTGTATTTAATGTTTTCTCTTTGTTCTTTCTGCCCTGGTTTTTTAGTTTTGGACAATGATGAGGACATCAAGCAGCTCAACAAAGAAATTAGCGACCTCAGTGAATCCAACAATGAAATGGAGGCTGACATGGTCAACCTGCAGACTCAGGTACGTCTTACTATAATCTAAAATACCGTACAGGACTTAAATCCTAGCTCGTAACCAGAATCTTTGACGGAGCCATGTTACAGCGAGCATGGTTTCATTATTGTTCTCTTTAGCACACTCCAGGGTCTTTTCTGCAGCTGTTGTTGTGACTGAAGGCCAAACCTGTACGTTATCCAGTTATCCAGTGTTGCTTTCTGAATGCTGTAGTATTTACCAGGCTCATTTAAAAGGGCTATTTACACGTTATTCTATATGTTATCACAGAGAAATCTTATGGAAGAAAAAAGATCTTTATGCCTTTATGGTTTCTATTAAATGAAAATGTAGGATGTGAGTACACAGTTGTCTCTTTTTATATGATTTGAGATGCCTGGTTTGAATGAGTACAGTAGGATGCATCGTGTCACCAGAGGCGGGCGGTAGAGGCTATTTTGCTTATGTTTGTAATTCAGAAGAGGAAATAATTCCTAGAAATAAGCCTGAAGCAGTAAGAGAACACAACCAGAGAGCTGGACAACAGTGAGACGGGAACTCTGTTGTTGACAGCCTGTAACTGTGCTGCAGATCTCCTCCATGGAGAAGAACCTGAAGAGCATCGAGCACGAGAACAAGATGATCGAGGAGCAGAACGAAGCTCTCTTTGTGGAGCTGTCCGGTCTGAGTCGAGCCCTCATCCGCAGCCTCGCAAACATCCGCCTGCCGCACATGGTGAGTGCCTTTCCTTCATGGCTGTGCGGTGAAAGACCGCACCGCTCTTCACCTGTCTCACTCCTCACATTTGAGAATGGTTGTCGTTTGCACCGCAGCAGGAGCCGATCACCGAGCAGAACTTCGACCGCTACGTCAGCACCTTGACCGACATGTACACCAACAAGGACTGCTTCCAGAGCCCCGAGAACAAGGCCCTGCTGGAGAGCATCAACAAAGCTGTGAAGGGCATCAAAGTCTGAGGCTCTGCATGTGCACAAAGGGGGGAACCCAAACCGTCCGGAGAGCTGAGAGGCTGGACGGCAGTGGAGATGAAGGACGGCGAGAGATGCTCAAATACTCTACAATATATTGAAATTTGATTCAAAAAACACAAAAAAGGGAATTCAGGTTATTTAAATAAACAGCAACTTAAAAAATCAACCCAGGGAACACTGCTGAAGAGAAGGGACCAAAACCCACCTCGTTGCTGCTGGGACATCGGAGGAGACGGATCCCTCAGTCAGGATGGATGGATGGATGGATGGAGAGGAAGAATAATGTACTAGGAGTCGTATTTGGGGGGTTTGACATGCTGTTTGTTTACCTGTTGTCTCTTTTCTGCCCTCAACTGCTTTGACGAGAGTTTCGCCGTCAACGCGGTCGGATTAGTTTGTGGGATTCCCTCAGGCCGGAGCCTGGAGATGGAAGGTCGCGAGGCCTGCCACTGCTGTGCTGTAGCATCACTGAGCATGTGCGAGAAGCTCTGTGATCCACCACACACACACACCCAGCAATATGAAGCATGCACAAAACTGAATGTGTGTGTTTGCTTTGTGGTTTTTCTGCAGCAGAGAAAAGGTCACTAGACAGATCTCAGAACAGCTGACGGTGTTTTACACAGCGGTACATCAACACCCCCTTTTTAAAGAAACGCTGGTAATAGTGTGCACACATTTCAAGTTCAGTTAGTCATATCAATAGTATTTATCAGCGTAGGAATTGCACTTCATTTCAATGAATAGTTTTGTGGTACAATAATTATTGTTATAAATGAATTATTTAAACTTGTGAACTTTAAATTGTAACTTATTGTCATTTATGTTATTGAGGTTTATTTATTGGAAGCAATCTATTTATTATTGACTTTGTTTTTTTTTAAAGAAACAAAAAAACATCTTTACTGATAACCAGTTTGCAGATGTCTTAAATCCATATTTTAAGAATCTATATGACGAGGCTTCTTTTGTTTTGGAGTACTTTTTAAAAACCTTTTTAAGTGCAGATTTTTTATAAAAGAGATTTTTTTTCTTTTTAAATAATTTTACAACAATTTTTTGGGTTGTTTTTGTTTTGCTTTTTGTTTGTTTGTTTCTTCTGTTAATTCCTTCAAAAAGCCAACTGCTGCGAGGAGAAAATGTATTTATTATTTATTTAATATGAGAGAAATCGACTGATGTGGCTGTAATATTTATTTTGTTATTTATGTGCGTGATGTGACGGTTGGGTCTGAGTAGTCCTCAAAAAGACCAAAACCATGGCTAATATTTAAATAAAGAAAGGAAACCAGTGCAGACACTGTTTGATTGCTTAGGCGACGCCCCAGCAGCTGATTGTAAACGACAGATCCTCGCTGTCCTGCTCCACCCCGTCTCCGTGTTTATGTCTTACCTCTCCTGAGCGCTTTGTAGCAGCCAGCACTGGCTCACCCTGAACCTCCGTCATGTACCACGACTGCGTGAATAATACTTTCTTTTTGTTGTTATTGTCTTCAGCACAGTGGTACATGAACAGCTGTGTTTTAGTCTGGATGTAGGGGTCTAAAACACACACTCCGACATATCCAGCCCCTCCAGGATACAATGACGCGGCCTCCTTGACAACCTGATAAACATACGCACCCTTGTAGCCTTACTTACTCTAGATCTTTTTTTTTTTTTTTTGATGCACAAAGTGCCACTGAGGAAAAAAATTTAGAAAAGAGAAAAACATACAGTTTTTTCCTGATTCTTCACATCTCTGCAATGTAATAATGTCTGGTCCGGAGACGGCCCGGCATCAGGAGAGTGCTGATTGTTTCAGATGCCTTTATTTCTCTGCCAAGATGGCCATAAGTACACTATAAATACATTCTGTACAAATAGATTTTAAAGATGCTATATATATGAATATAAACATACATATATTTTTCCAGTGTAATTGTTGACTTGCTCTTCTTCTCCTGTATTACCTTATCTAAGGATCATTGGGTGTTAGGAAGAGATGTGAGGGTGTTTGTGAGTAGGAGGCGGTTACACCTGATTTCCCATGAAGACCTGCTCAACTGTGGCTTTAAACACTGCTCAGTCTAGCTGGAGAAAAAGCAGGTGTTCTGATGATACAGGTCCTGTTTCTTTCTTCCATTCTTCTTACTTTACTTATCTTTGATCTAGAAAACATCGTCATCAGCTGTTTTTAGACTGCGTCTGAGAAGTGACGGTCAGTTTTAAACTAGATGGTTGGCTCTTTGTTCCTATGTGTCATGTGAGTTCATGTATAGTTAGCAAAAGAAAAAAAAGATGATGCCTCTGAAAAATGCTCTGCACAGAGCGACGTTGTGCAGTTTATTATGGTGTATTATTAATGGTGAAGGCCTGCTCGCCGTGAGCTCTTCAATGTCAAAGCAAACTAGTAGGAGACTTTAGTGAAACCTGCCTTGAGTGACGTGTTGGAACTGCTGTGACGTATCTCTGATGTCAAAGGCATGTTGTAAATGTGCTCTTAGCCAACATAGAATGAAACTCCTTTGTGCACTTTCTGAATAACGGTTGAAAATGCCAGCATTTGAGCGTAGACCTGCGTTGTCCCTCCTGTTTGTTGCTCTTCAGTTTTTTAAACAAGCTTACGTCAGATTGGAGCATCTGAGAGTTTAAAATGTAGGAAATGAAAGAGAAGCGAGACTTTCTTTCTTCTGAAAAACAAACAAGAAAAGAAAACCAAGAGACTGATGGGAAGCAAGTTCGGTTCTCAGGTGACCAGCGACTGGGTGGGGGTGGAGGGGTGGGCTGCTGAAGCAGAGCCATGCCATAGGTCAGCCAGTCAGCTGAGGCTAGAGGCGATGGCAGCGGCTGGATCAAGGCCTCGTGTGAAATGAGATGAGTGTGTGGGAGTGGGAAATTGATTTGCCGAGCTACACAATCTCCCCTTTGTTTTAGGTGGAGGCGTTTGTTGCATAAATATGTGTACGTCACTCAAAAGAATGTCAAAGCTTTTTATGACTTTTTACCCCCTCCTCCCCACCCAGCCCTCCCTCCTCCTTCATGTCTTGTGTAACCTTTCCTCAGGAAAGAGTTTGGATGCATTTGGTTAACAAAGTAGTGTATTCTCCCTCTTGAAATGCAGGAGGAAACTACCCGAGAGTGTTAAGACTGTGAATATTCTCCTAACCTATTTGATATGGCATGACCCCTTTTAAACTGCTTGATGAAACTGTCTACTGAGGGATGTAAATGAATAACACTGAGGCCATGAAAGCAGAGCGTTTAAAAAAAGTCAGCTAAGAAAGCGAACGCAGCCCACGGTCGATTCCGCACCCACGCACCACGTATGTTTCCTGATTTACATAAAAGTACTGAGTGATGGAGCCCGTTGTAATATTCCAAGCATTAAACTGGGCGACATATCTGGGAAGAACATTTATTTAAACAGGACAGAACTTTTCAGGGAAGTCAAATCCACACCAGGAGGTGAGTTCTGGGGTTCGGGGGGCGGGAGGGGGCGGCGCCTTCACCTGCCAAAGCAGGGCTACACTCACACACAAACACAAAACACACAAATATATGACAGAGAAAGAAGGAACTTAGTGGCACTTTTTCATCAAGCTGACCAAAACCAAAATATCTCCCCATCGCTAAACCCCCTCCCACCCCCAGATGTGTGGTCTTATCATGTGTGCCTTTCTCACCCCACTCATGTCAGCCTTTGGTATGTTTACGCCCGGTTCCAATGTTTGATCTGGATCTAGATGTCTTACTTTCAGGGTGGGGGGTGAGGGTGGGGGGTTAGCTCTAAATAAACCAGCAGAATTATCTGCGTGTGTTCTGCACGCAGGCGGAGAGCATCCACGTTGCTTTGGCTAAAGAAACTGTGATTCATTCTGTGATTCAGGTACCCGAACTGCACGAACAGTTTCTGTCAAGGAATCTGAAGATCGTCGTCATCGTTCATCCCTAGATAAGCATCCGTGTGCAGGGCATTATTTTAAAAACCAGTGGAAGTCTGTACATATTTGTATTAAGAAGAAACAGTGTTATTGTTGTTGTATTGAAGACAAGTTGAAAATGGTTTTAAAAAAAGGAAAAAAATAGTTTGTGACAAAGAGAAGAAACTCCACAGCCAAGGGTTGTCCTGCTAGCACATTTTTACAGAGATGAGCTATTTTTACTGCTGATTTTCTAGGCTCTGATATTAAAATCCTTTTACAAACTTCCAGGATTACTAGCACTTCCACACCGATAGATTGTACGGTCATTTTTGTTACTTTTGTAGGTGGTTTCTTTGCTATTGCACCGTTTTGTAAAGTGGGACAGGCCTTGGCTGTGTGTCCTCGGGGTCTCTGTTCATCTTTTTCTGGGTGGGGGGCGGGATGGGAGTACATCACTGTAGATGGGCCGAGTTTGTGACTGTGCGTTTGTGTACTTGTATACATGTTCCCCTGTTCCTGTGTCAGTGTTACAAAGCAGAGAAGTGATGTCAGTAATCGTGGGGGTATGAACCATTTTAAATGTTCTCTATGAAATATTCAATAAAGACTCATAGACGAGAAGGACTCTGGTCTCTGTGTGTCCTTTGTAAGGAAAACTGAGTTAACACAGTAGTAAGGGCATTTGTCAGATCCACATCCAGGTCAGACCTTCAAGCGGTTTTAGGTTAGAACCAGGTTTAGGTCAGGGTAAAAGAGGACATTAAGGATTAGGAGGCTTGAGGATGCGTGGCGTTAGTGATGGACTTACACTGCCGTGCAGGTTTTTAGCCAGCCCTCATTTTTGTATGTTGCCAGAAAAATGGAAAACAGTTGGAACGATGAATTAAAACATAAGTTTGAAAGTCAGTACGTGGTCTGACCGCCTTGATCCTGAACCTGCTTACACAACAGTGATTGTCATATCTCTAAGCAGTCTTCAGGAGCAGTTCTCCAGGACCCTTGAAGGACTTTCCAAAGCACCTCTTTGGATGTTTCTGCCTTTTGTTCCATTCTGTCCAGATGATCCCACACTGCTTCAGTCATGTTGAGGTCCAGGTTCTGGGGAGGGTCCATCCCTCCATCAGACCCGTTTCCAGTGATCTTCAGTCCAGTTCTTGGGTCATGTGACATACCTTTCATAGCCTTTCTCCCTGTTTCTTGCTTCTTGACTACATTTCCATGGAGACCATTTCTGATGAGGCTTCAACCAACAGTAGATGGATCAACTGAAGGTCCAGATGCATCTCTCAGGTCCTGGTTCAGGTCTTTGCTGGACTTGTTCCATTTCTTAGGGACATCCCTGGCATGTCTTTTGTCCTCCACGTGTCCAGTTAGGAAGAAGCTGAAGTTTTCAGCCAGCAGCTGAACCGGTTCGATGTCTATTAAACTGTCATCTTCAGTACTTTTAATAAATGTGACAACTGAACTGAGAACAAATGATGTCACAGATTGCTAGTGATAACGAGCTTAAAGGTCTGGTTCATCTCTTTTTTAAAGTATTTTTTAACCGTACAGGTAATCTCATTGAGAGACGTCTCACTGTTTTAAATAAACTTGCAATTTAACAGAATGTGCTTCTGACTCAAAAATAACACCCAGTGCTTCTAGTTTCATTATGGGAATAAAAAGCAGTCACCACTGATTTTAATGTCTTCAGTTTCTCTGAAGGAACCTCCAAAGGGATCACTAAAGTTGACCGAAGTCTGTGCAAACTTTATTTTAGGAGTTCCAGTCTCATGGATATGAAGTTAATGTAAACTCTGTGTAACGTCTTTACTTTTAGACCCTGGTAAAGCTTCTCCCTGTGCTATAGATCTAAAATCTGCTGTTTAAATGTTTAACAGGTTTATAGTGCAAGTATGAACGCTGTGCTGACCCAGTACACACCCTCAATCACCGTTCTGTCAAAACTGAAGTCTAAATTAAATGTCTTTAAAGCAACACTACATAACTTTTACAGCTTAAAACTCTGTTTCTGACTCATTTTGATGGCACAGCGACGTTTATGTCCATTTCTGAGGCTGTTGTTGCCATAAAACAAGCTAGTGTCACCGTGTCACATGCAGCAACTGGATGTCAACCATGGACGTGTAGAACGCGTACCGTAGCCAAGTCAGTAAAGAAATGCAAGAGGACATTCTCGTAGCTAAAGAGAGAAAGAAAGTGAGAAAGTGACAGGGCAAGAGAAAAGACGTCAACGTGAGACTGACTTTGATTAGCTGGAGGGATCTCAGAGAAGAGACGGGATGAAGACGATGCTGGATTAGCCGTCGCTAGGGGAGATCTTAGAGAAGAGACGGGATGAAGATGATGCTGGATTAGCCGTCGCTAGGGGATATTTCAAAGAAGAGACGGGATGAAGACAATGCTGCATTAGCCATCACTAGGGGATATTTCAAAGAAGAGACGGGATGAAGATGATGCTGGATTAGCTGTCGCTAGGGGATATTTCAAAGAAGAGACAGGATGAAGACAATGCTGCATTAGCCGTCACTAGGGGATATTTCAAAGAAGAGACGGGATGAAAACAATGCTGCATTAGCCGTCACTAGGGGATATTTCAAAGAAGAGACAGGATGAAGATGATGCTGGATTAGCCGTCGCTAGGGGAGATCTTAGAGAAGAGACGGGATGAAGATGATGCTGGATTAGCCGTCGCTAGGGGATATTTCAAAGAAGAGACGGGATGAAGACAATGCTGCATTAGCCATCACTAGGGGATATTTCAAAGAAGAGACGGGATGAAGATGATGCTGGATTAGCTGTCGCTAGGGGATATTTCAAAGAAGAGACAGGATGAAGACAATGCTGCATTAGCCGTCACTAGGGGATATTTCAAAGAAGAGACGGGATGAAAACAATGCTGCATTAGCCGTCACTAGGGGATATTTCAAAGAAGAGACAGGATGAAGATGATGCTGGATTAGCCGTCGCTAGGGGATATTTCAAAGAAGAGACAGGATGAAGATGATGCTGGATTAGCCGTCGCTAGGGGATATTTCAAAGAAGA
>JBAFTB010000015.1:31985443-32000476 GCA_037177355.1 Melanotaenia trifasciata
GGGCCCCATTCATGTGGTGATTTTTGGTGACTGTAGGTGGCGCTGTTGAGCCAATTTTGCATTGAATAGTATGCGGACCTTATAATATCCGATTTTCACCGGGCTTGACGTGTGTGCCAAGTTTCACAACTTTTCATGGGTGTTTAGGGGGTCAAATTTGGGGTTGAAGCGCTTAGAAGGAGGAGGAGGAGGAGGAGGAGAATAAACATTTCAGGAACAATAGGGCCTTGCCATACTTCGTATGGCTCGGACCCTAATAAGAATTTTTTAAAAATAGTTTATCTCTTATGCCTTCCCTGTGAAATTTTTGTCCATTTTCCTCAACTGTTTGGTTTTTGTTGGTGGTCTTTCTGGATGTGTTGCAGCAAGTGCCGTGACTTTATGCAGTATCTCTTCTTTTTACATCCACTGTCTTTTTCTGTCAGATGTTTTTTATACTGTGTTGAAGAATTTAGCACCTTCTGGTGACACTCGTGGCCAAACGTGTCCCACTGACTTCCATTAAGATTAATCTCACTGCTGTTACAGTTTAAAATCGTTTAACGTCAGCATTTGGTTTGGAAGAAAAGTAGGGATATCTGAGTAGTAAAATACATCCTGGGATGCTTCTACTTTCACTCATTGCTTAATGACCGAGCCTTTAGCCAGGAGGTTGTGTGGTCAGATGGTTGCTAGCAGTCATGGGGTGTTTCCACCATAACACCCTCCTGCTGCGGGTCAGTACAGGTGGCAGCCACACTCCCTCCTGGCTTCCTGCTTGCCTCCCCCCTCTTACTGCATAGCCAAGAGGCTCCCCCAGTCTTCACACCGCCTTCTTCCTCTCATTCCCTGTCAGCCTCACTGCTGATAAGACCTTCCAGACTGATTGAGCTGGGAAGCCTCTGCACCCTGCCTCGATCGGGTACAACCGTGTCTGCCAACCTTTGTCCCTGCAGTCCTGCACCAGGTCACTGCAGCGCTCCTTCTTCCTCTGGCGTGCCTCTTTGCACCCCTCCTCCCACGGCACAGTGAGCTCCACGAGGAGGATCTTCCTCCCTTCAGCGGAGAATGAAACTGCATCTGGTCGTAAGGTTGTGTGGACGACATCCAGGAACTGGAGCCTTCCCTTTAGGTCCACTCTCAGCTCCCACTGTTGAGCTGACTGCAGGAGGCCCTGCTGACTTTACCCCCTCCTTCACAAACGAGATTGCAGGTGCACGGTGGCTTTCCCGTAGGTTGGCATTTGCGGGTTCTTGCCTGCCCTACGATGTCAGCGAGCCCAACTAATACTTTGTCGTGGTGCCACCTGTACCTGCCTTGGGATTGAGCGTGTTGCATCCTGACACCATATGTGCCATAGTTCCCTTTTTCTCACAGAGCTTGCACATAGGGATGTCTTTTATTTCACATCTGTGCAGGTTCACAGGAGTTGGTAGGGTGGCATAGCAAGACGGAAGGCTCGAGTCTCCATAGGTCTGTCCTTGTGAGCGTCCTTTTTGGGAGATCCCACCTTGTCCAGGCACCCTGGGAACCTAGTTCCACTGCTCCTGCCTTTCTCCTCTCTTCCTCCAGGTTCCTTATTTCAGCCTGGACCATCGCTGTCAGCTCCCTCTAGTTGGCTTTTTCCACTTTTGGAAGTGGGTCATTCCCAGATCTTGTCTGCCCGTGCAGGGGCCTCCGACGATATCTTTAATCATAAGATGTCCCTGTGCTTGGGCTAGTGCTGTAGAAGCATCCCACTTTCGTCCTGATCTGGTTTGTACTCCAGCTTCATGGAACTTAATGTCACTTGAGTCCCTAAAGGTTGCGGCAACCCTGCACTTTGCCACCTGGAATTCCTCGACCAGGAATGACAGAGGTAGTTATAACTGCCCAGATCTGATGTACAGCCCGACTGATGTGAAGCTAGCAGGTTTTCCAAGTCGCTTCCTGAGGTGCTTGTTGATGTACGCTCCACTCTTTCCTTGGCTCTTAATGGGACCTCCTACACGTCATTAGCCTCATCAGCCTGGAGAGCAGGCCATGCCTTCATTCCACCAAATCCCACTGGTTCCCCATAATGGGCAGATGCAGGAAATCCTGGCATTATTATTTATATTATGGAACTGAGTGTGTGTGTGTGTGTGTGTTTGTGTGGTTTTATTAAAGGTAAATAGGACACTTTTAGTCACAAAGGTCACCAGAGAAAATGGCTGATATTAGAAAAAATACCAATGAGATCAAATGTATGCATATATATATATATATATATATATATAGAGAGAGAGAGAGAGAGAGAGAGAGAGAGAGAGAGAGAGCGAGAGAGAGAGAGAGAGAAAGTGAGTTTGTTTTTTGGTTAAAAACATTTTAGTTTAAATTTCTACTGGAGAAATTAAAAAATAATCTGAGAAAATGTTAATTATTTGTGTGATTCGTGTTAGGATAGAAACCACGACATAAAGGTGAGAAACTTTAAGAAAGGTTTTACTGGCTCAGTGTGTGTGAGGTGAGATGTGCTTTAAATGGGTCAAAACGTACAAAATAATTGTCAGAAATCTTTTTTAAGTTTTGTTGCTTTTAGCTTCACAAAGTTAATTGTTTTTTTCTCAGCTGGGATTCATGCTTTATTCTGTATGTATTTATAGACGAAGATATTAACAGCAGAGCTAACAAAATGGAGATGTGTCTGACAAGTAACTGCAAATATGAATTTCTTGTAGTTTCAGATATGCTACACACGGTTTTCATTGACAAACACAGAAACAAACACCAACATCATAAAATGTGCACATTTATTTAGATTTAAAACAATCCAGTCGCTTTATTCATACGCCAAGTTGGACCCAATGTTGCTGTTTAGTGGTCTGTCTTGAATTTTCTAACACTATAATAAAATGTTATTTACCAAACAAGAACAGACATTTGAGGAGAAAATCTGTTCCAAACATTTTAACTCCATATTTTTGTGGAAGAAAACAAGAATAACAAAACTATCTTTAATCAAAAACCGGTTAACCTCACCATGAAGGTTTCTTTAAGAAGCCCATCTTTATTGACCTAAAGTGGTAAAAACATGAGGCACAGCTGCCCACAGCTTTCTGTGTAACCCTGCAAACAAACAAGCAAACAACGCAGAGCGACTGATTAACCTTCACGAGGTGAAACACAAAGTCTGCTGTTATTTTTAGCCTTCCTCTCAGCTGTGGCGTGCCTTCACAGACGGGCTGGTGTAGCTGGACAGGACGCTCTGCTCCACCCGAGCAGCTTATCAGCCTGCAGCAGGCCGCTGGTGCTGGCTGTCGGTGCCCTGATACCCCACCTCATCTCAGAAAACCCAGTCCCAGCCCAGATAGACCTCCCCGCCTTCTGCTCTGCACTACCCAGACTTTATCTCACGCCAGCTGCTGCAGGTTACGCCACACTTCGCAGCATGTGAAGGCGTCGTGGTGCAGGCATCATCTCAGCAGCATCGCAAGCTGTGTGACATTTTGTGTTTGAGAGTCAGATGATTTTCACACATCAGAGACCATCAAACCACAAATATGACGGCGCTTCTGTTCCTTTTCTACCCAAATATCATCCAGTACCAATAAGAAGAGGAAAAGTTGTTCCCTTTTTTCTTTTTAAACCCATGAACCAGACTCACTGGGACCTGAAGCCTCATCTGTACAGCTGCCCCGGCATTTCCTTTCTGAGCTGTTTATCGGTCATCTCCACTGATGTAAACCGCCCATCTGTCTGAAACAAAACATAAAACACACACAGCCATTTCCCACCCTGTAAGAAGGGATTGCTCAGGGTTTTGGTGGCAAGAAAATACACTCCAGATGTTAACAAATTGTCCCACATGCTAATTGCTAACGTGCTGACTGATGCTGATTTTGGATCTCTTGGGTCGGGCAGATGAGAATGAAAACGTTGTGCCAAGACATACAGTAAATGCATGTGTGTGTTTGCATGCAGCCTTTAAGATGGTGTTAAAACAAAGAAGCTTTAACTCTGTTTTGCTTCAGTGAACACGTGTTTCTGCTCAGTGTCTGGTGAGGGCTTTATTTAAGGAAGCCCATCTTTTTTTCTCTGTCCTGTCATCAGAGCTTCTGAAAAGCTGGCTTTCTCCTCCCTTACGGAGCATCTAATCAGGCCTGATTAGGTGTGTGGTAGGCTGAGACATTCAGGGGGTTTGGCCTCTGCTGCTGGGCTTCCTAAGCAGTCTGTGGATGGAAAACCCTTTTCTGGACAGTTTGGAGAGACAAGGGAGACAAAAGAAGTCATGATGTGGTGTTTCACAAGATAGTTAAAAATCACTCCATGGCTCTAAATAACAGACCACCGTGCAACAACTGCAATCAACCTGACTTCGGCTGCAGCAACCTCACCGTAATCCAAATAAACAAACAATGGAATAATAACAGAAGCCTCCCTCTTCTTGCTGGGAAATCATTTCACTCCATTCATCTTTTAGCCATCTGGTCCTCTATTGTCTATTCTTGTCCAGTTTTTGTTTGTTTTATAGCATCATCACATTAAAAGCTGCAACACACAAACTTCTTCCATCTGTTTCTCAAATAAAAAATATTGTGGCTTGAAAAGTTTAGTTCTCACAGCAGAATATGGCTGAAATACCAGCATGATGCTTCAGAGCAGGCTCAGTTTAGAGGATCAGGTTTGCTAATGGACAAGCTGAAGCTAAAAGCCACTCAGTGGGGCATGAAAGAAGCAGAATTTCACCATCTACAACAACTCAGGCTAGAAATATTTGGTGGTTTGAGTTTTTGTTTGCAGTCAGAAACTCGTCTTCCTGCAGTGGGAAAGCAAGACTTCCTCCGGCTGCGCGGTAGCATCCAACACGACATCAACCCAGGCTCGCAGCAAACCTCGTTTCCTGCAGTCAAACATGAAAATAACTCTGGAGGATCACATTATCACCTCCTGTTGTACATGAGTTGGCTTTGCATCAAAATGTAGACAGAATAAAGTCTGTATTTGGAGGTGAGACTTTCAGGGGGATTTTCCAGTCCCTTCCAAGATACTGACCCTTTAAAGCAGGAAGCCACATTCTCTCAGCTGCTGGTCATTTTTCTTGTGGACATTTCACCAGAGGGCTGGATGGAAAACCACCATGAGAAGTCCTTGTATGAACATTCCTGTTTCCACATGCTACTCCTCCAGAACACGTCTACAGGACTACATGTGAAGTGGCTTCCACCGATCACAATCTGATGCAACATCAACCAGAGGCAATGTGTGCATCTCAGCTTTAGTCTCAGTAAAAACAGACCTCCCAGAATCCACAAGTTTCTTCAGAATACAACACATCACATGTTGGAAGCGAGAGATTTTTATTATTCCATTCAAATATTCCTTCATCTTGTATCTAATGCAACATGTCTAAAAAGATGGGGATAGGGCAACAAAAGGGCAGAAAGTAAGGAATGGGGGAAGAGCACCTTAGAGAGGCAGAGCCTCTCACAAGTTCAGCCATCTGCAAAAACCTGCATCTACAAATTGTGAAACAATTTCAGAAAAATGTTCTTCGATGTAAAAAAAACAACACAAAACAAAAAAAACAGAAAATTCCACCAGTTTCTGTGTGTTAGGGGTGTGAGCGTCCACCGTAGAAAGGTCTGTACGGATGCTTTCATCCTTTGGCCCTCAGACATGTGACCGCCAATCATTGCGTGGATTCAGAAATACTTCCAGACATCATCTGTGATCACAGTTTTCTGCAGGTTAGAGCTCCATCACACAACGAAGGATGTGTGAAGATGATTCAGAAACACCGAAGTGGAAAACTGTGTGGTTGAATGAGTCATCTTCTGAACTGGAGCGGAGAAGAATGGGACCAGCGGCTTCCTCTCTGATGGTATGGAGCTCCGTTAGCGCCACGTACACATCTGGAAAAGCTCAATGCTGGAAGGTAAACCTGCGTCCGAGGAATGAATTCTCCCATTTTCAGGGAAGGCATGTTTCCCCTGCAGGAAATCTTTAGAGCTTCTCTGAAAACATCTTCAAATGTAGTTTTAACTTGTTATGACCTGTTTTATCTTTAATAACTGTGCATCTTCTGCCTCCATTTTCAAGGGATTTTTATACAAATTTCAACAAGCATGTGGACAAACTCAATAATTTACAACAGAAGAAGGATTCGCCTCTCACACAGTTCGTGTTTCTGGTTCCTTCAGAGGAAAAAATGACATCACATTAAACTTTTTTTGAAAACGAATCCTGTTTAAAATGTGTTAATTTAACAGATTTAATCAGCTGTTGTTTATTTTTATTATAAATAACGTACAGATCTAATCGATTTAAAGAATTCATTTATTTTAGAACATAAAACTGAAACAATACTCAAGTTTAATTTAATTCTCTTAAACAATTCAGGTAAAATCTAAATATTCTCATGATAAACCCAAATTATTGTGTTTCTCTAATTAAAACAGTCAATGCAGAAATTTATAAAACACGAAAACCTGCAGGAGTTTGCTTAAAAGCTCTTCCCTCAGCCTCTGACCTGGTTAGAGAGGATCAGGGACATCCCCACATTTAATCCACATCATGATGCTCTGCAGCTTTCAGACCAACAAAACAACTTTCTTCAGTCTAAAAATGGACTCGGTTAAACGGAGGCTTCATGCAACTTTCATTTCTTTGATGCTACATCTACTGAAAAAATCAAATCTTATCCCTTTTGAATCCCTGAAATGGTTTATTGCAAATTTAAAGACATTTTCTCACATCTGACCCAGATAGCTGGATATTTTCTCGCCTTTATGATAGTTTACTGTGTCAGAAAACAAATATTTCATATTCAAAGTTTTTTAGGGGCTAAAAAGAAAAAGACAGTTTATAATAATTATAATATGTGTTAAATTAAATTAGGACTGTTAAATTAAATAAAACGAGCTTAAAGGGCATCTTCATCTTAATTTAGTTAATTTAAAACTGGTTATAAAACCTCTAAAAACGGCTGAAATGTCTTTATCTGGATTACTTTCTGAAAATAAGAGCACCTGAAATTATTCAAACATTTTTCCCGTATTTTATAATTTAAACAGAATTTTCTGAGTGAAATATTTCACTTCTAGCAATTATTCTTTTTTATAATTCTTTTAAATAAGCTTTCAGTTTTCACTAACAACGTCTAATTAAATGCCTGTTTATGAACCTTATGATTAAGTTGAATCGTCGCCTGTAAAATAATTAACATGGAATTTAGGCCGCAATTCAAACAGAAAATTTTCTCATTTTCTGAGGATAAAAAGCAGAAAACTCATGTCCATCCACGAAGCATCTTCAGTGGCAGAAACGGAGTTTTAAACTTTAAGAACTCAGCAGCAGGTAAAACCTGGAGGACCCGCAGCGTTTCCAGCACCTTCCCCTCCCCAGCTCACAGCTCCCCCTCCTCCTCCTCCTCCTCCTCCTCATCTTCATCCAGACTGAGCAACAGGCGTTTTCTGCCCCGCTCCGAGACCGCTGATGCATTCAAGTTCTGTCGGAAATGTCGCAATAAAAAGAAAAATTAAATATGAATTGATATATAAATAAAGTTTTTAAAGCAGTTTTAATTTTTTAAAGGCTAACCAGAAGATTTGTGGAAATTTTTTGAGCATTTTGAATCAAACAGCATCACAGACCGACCATAATATAATTATTTTTAAAAAATAATAATACGTTTTTTATTAAAAAATGTCGCCAATCTTTTAGTTTTTGTTAAAGTCTTTAACAAAAAGAAAAGAAAAATAAAAGAAGAAGAAAAAAAATAAGAATCTTTCTCTGATAGCCATAAACTGCACTTGAAGGCAGCATTACTGAAGACCCCTGCTCCCCCCCCCAGAGTTTTCTGTCTCTGTACAAACACCCTGCGGGCGCGGTGGAGGTGGTGGGAGCCTGCGGAGGGCCGAGAGGAGGTGCGGGGGCAGGCAGGGTGACGAGGAAACGAGCTGATGTGCCCTGGAAGTAATCCTTTCACCCCTCTCCCCTCCAGGACCTAACCCCCCCCCAAAAAAAAAAAAAACTACACAAGGTGGGAGAGGACCTCCATCACCACCTCCACCCTTATACTTCAACACATGCTGCTCTGTAAGGATCAAAACTTAAAATAAAAAAATATTATTTTCCCTTTTTATTTATTCTTGAAATAAAATAAAATGAAATAAAAATAAAGTATTAAACTTAATAAATGAAATAAAACTGGTTTATATCAGGTACAAGCTACAAACAGTCATATTCTCCACATTTTCGTTTTGAAAATGATTTATTAGGAAGTTAAAGTGATAAATATGAATTTTTTACATGTTCTGAGAATAAGGACGAACATGTTTTCTCTTCTTCTCTTGGAGTTTCAGGGGAAACGAGAACAAATGACCAGAAAGAAAAAAAACATTAACAGGCTGAGAAATTAGCCTCAGAAGGAACGAACTTGTTGTCAGAATTAGATTCTAATAAACGTGCAAAAATCAAATCTGTTTGAATGGAAGCTGAAAAGTCAAAGAACTCAAATATACAAGAGTAATATTTAAAAATAGAAAAGGAGATTAAAATAAAAGAAGCTCAAGGATTTGTTTTTCACAGATGGATGTGCAGGGTGTAGGAAGTGTGTGCAGGTGTGTGAACTGGGTCAGGAGCTGCGACTGGGAGGACTGGGAGGAAGAACCGGTTCGCTGCTGTCGCTTAAAAAAAAAAAGTTTGTGAAGTGGCCTGACGTCACGCTCCCACAATGCTTACCGCCCCAGAACTGCAGCCTGAGCAGAGCCAGGCACGCGCTCAGGCCGCGAACGCTGAAAAATTGTTGGAAAAATTAGAAAAAATAACCAAACAGCAGATCTCGCGGAGAAAAGCGTCGCGAGCGGTGGCGTGGGTTCTGCCACGGCTGGATTGTGCTCCGGGGTCCGGGATGGACGCTTACCGGGACTCCATGTCAGTCTGACTAATGCGGGGCTGGAAAGTTTTTGGTGGGTAAACTGCTCGTTTTTTTCTGCTCTTCTTTCCCTGTAAGACCTCATAATGCGGCTGCACGTCCTCGTGCGTGCATGCTGGCCTTGAAAAGAACTTTTCTGCAGCTCGTGCTGGCTGACACATCGACGTGCGGGACGCTTTGAACTGTGAACGCGGTGTTACCGTCGCGCAGTTCGACTTTGCGCAGCCTCGCTGTTATTTTTCTCGCTGTTTGTGGCAGCTTGGAAGGAGCCTGGACTTTCACGCGGCTGCGGACGCGATCGCCTCTCAGCCCCACGAAGCCGATGAATCCGCTGAGACGCGAGCGCGTGAAGCTGCTCCACTTTGTCCAGCGGCCCCTCGCTGTTGACGTTTGATGTTCTTTGCAAAGTTTTCGGCGATCCGGTGAGTTGGAGGAATGTTTCTGCGTGTGGACGTCCCGCGGTGCGCAAACTTTCTCTGCAGAGCAGGAGAGTTTGCGGAAAGTTGCAGTTTATGGAAGCGAAGTTTTTCTCATCAGTGTTCTCTAGATGAGAAGTTTGGGGACTGATAATCAGCCCACGAGGCCAGGCTGGCTCGTCCAGCCGCTTGGTGATGGTTTATGTCACAGATCGGAAGTTTGTGTTTGTGTGTGTGTGTGTGTGTGTGTGTGTGTGTGTGTGTGTGCGTGCGCTTTCCCTGCAAGCTGGTAAATAACAACCAAGACCCTTCCAGAGAGAGAAGGGGGAGGGGGTGACTGGGTTCAATGTGTGGGCTGAATTTACGCACTTGTTACTGAGAGCTTGCTGCTGCTGCAGGTTTGTTCTGATTTATTTTATTCTTGTCATTTCAGTGGAAATGAGCTGATTTCCTCAGAATATTCCGCAGACGCGCTGCGCTGCGCCGTTTCTGCTGCTGCAGCGATGCTCTGTCCTTCATTACAAGATGCCCAGTTTGTTTGGCTGCGGAGCAAACCGCGTGAACTCAGCCTGAACTTTGGGTTATTTAAGGTGTTTTCATGACATCAGCTTCAAACACATCCTGCCATTGTGCAGGAAAACGCGTTTCTTCTGCAGGGAAGCAGCTTTTATTCAGTTCATTTGCCAGTTTTTTCCCAACTTCATTAGACTGTTGAATCTTCTTTAAAGGTAAAGCTGGAAGACAGCCTGTCAGGTTGTTGAGAGCTGGAGTTAAATAAATGAAACTGAGTTGAGCCTGCTTTTGTGGAAACAACAGATTTGGTCAGAAAGCGTGAAAACAGAAAAAGTTGTAGATGGGTTTTCATTACACGTTGATGCTAATGACCAGCTTGAACTGTGCCGTAAATATTATTCTGTGTTCTCACAGTTAATGTAGAAAAAAGATGCTTTTGCCTGCGATTCATGTGTGCAAGCAGGGAATACCTCAGTGAGCTGCACATGCAGGGAACACCGGCACTACAACTGGCCCTTCAGTGGTAAACAAAAAGTGTTGATTGATATCCAGTAATGAGCTGATTTCAGACCAGTGCAGCCTGCTGACGCTGGTCCAGGTTGGTTTTTCCCACCACTTCACTCCTGCAAGCCTGGGTGTAGCATGTGCCATCAAGGCCTCCAGCTACATAATAAGGAAATGGAAGTGAGCTTGTCACGAGACAATGCCTTTGTTTTTGTCTTTTGCTGTGCAAGTTGAGACCCATGTGTTGATGTTTGCTGCTGTCTCACGGCCAGCCAGGCGGGGATGGATGTACCCTGCAGGCTGCTGCAGGTTTCATTTCATAAACCTTTTAAGTGTAATGTGGAGTTGTTGTTATGGCTGCAGTAACAAAGCTGGTGTTGCGCTCATGGTAGACAGAATTTGGTTCTGCAAACTTACATTTTTGATAATTTATTTAGCATTTTTAGGCTGTGCATACTGAATAAAAACGTTTTCTAAGCAGCCGTAAAGGCCTGATGATTGGTGTGATTCTGGTGGCCGAGCATTCCTCGCTGCTCTGCTCTTCCAGCTTCTTCTCATTAACTTCCATGCATGGCCTTCCGTTACTTCCATGCCCCTGTGGTTGAGAGTCAGCACGTTTCATGTTTGCCTTTGTGATTGAGCGAGCGCGTTCGCCTCACACACACCAATGTTTGTGAGATGTGCGTGGCTGTGCTTCTGATATGTGTGTTAGACAGAGAGAGAGAGAGAGAGTTGTTTTGGAGTTGGAGGGAAGTCTTCTCATAAAATCCCCCACAATTCCTTGCACCTCTGCGGGCAGCGGCTGCAGTGGTGGCGGCAGCAGCAACAGCAGGCTGATTTCCATGAGAAAAGAGCATCAGTTGGGTTGGGGGGGCTCAGAGGGGACAAATGGTAGTTAATAACCAGAGAAGAATCGGAAAAGCTCTGATCCCTTTCTTTGTACTTCTTCACCTTCCAGAGGCAGGGATGGGGCTGGGGGTGTGGGGGAGGTGGGGGAGGGAGTGGGGGACACTGGGTTCATGCTAGAATAGATGTTGGCTGAAGAGCAGGAAGATTGTGCTACTTGTTATTTTCTCAGAGCTGCAGCATCCTGGCAGCCTGAGAACTGAATATGAGGCATCACAGGAGCCCGTGTGTGTTGTTCTGTTTGCTGGAGTGTTTACATGCATGCGTGTTCGGTGTCATGGGACAAGCAGAAGACGAGATTTATTTGTTTGCAGTATGTGAGGTTTCACACAGTAGCTGCTGGTCCTTCAGGTCGCTGTAGGAGGGCTGTGTGTCGCATGGAGGGAGCGGAAGAGAAGCTGGGAAGACAAACGGAGAGAAAGGAGGGAGAAGGCCAACGCTGCTGCTCGCGTCTTTCTTTTAGGCATGCAGTCAACATAACCAGCAGCCTGTAAAAATGCTTAAAAAGAAATAAAAGTTTTCTAAAAGCAAAATCGAGCGTAATGTAAGAAGTCATTTTTCTAGATATTTAAACACCAAATGCTGAAGACGTCCGTCTCGGGCTTATCCGCACTCCGGATTTTTCATTATACTTTTTAATCTTCACTTTAAGAAAGATGAAGAATCTCACATTAATTTCTAGTCTGATCCTTTAAAGATCTTTATTCATTAATTACAGTCTTATAAACATTTCTTCCCAGTATTTATGTTCATGTTTTATTAATACACCCTGTATACTCGTTAGATTTTACTTTAGTGACAAAAGTATCGTACTGGTACCGATATTCATGAAAACATATAAAAAACTGAAAGTATTGTCTCTTGTAATTGCCTGTGCGTATATTCATGGTTGAAGGTTTATCGATGTCGTGGCAGCTTTAGCTGTTCCCTAACAAAACACACAGACATTGAACCTGACAGACAGGTGATCAGTCAAATACAATAAATAAGATCAAGATGGATAAAAATAAATAAAACACAATATAATGACAATAGAAGAGCTCAGGGACATAACACAGTCTCTGGGATACGTACCAGGAAAAGAACATGGACCAGTAGTGGCTACGGACCAGCTGTTTAACGTGTCTGTTCTCCAGCGAAGCCGCATCGTGTTGAAAATGAAATCTGTGTCCAGATTTCAGGCTAACAGCTGATTTCAGGTGAGAAATGACAGCGGTTTAACAGAAACGTCTGTCTGTGGGAATGACTCGCTGACATGAGAAAACTCCGCTGCTGGGATCGTTCTTGACTTCGGCTCAGCTGTGGTGGTGCAGTCGGCATCAGACCAGACGGACGTCCCCTCCCTCCAACTCACTCAGAAAATACCTGCAGCAAGGAGACGAAACGTGATGACGCTGAGTTGACGACGTAGGACAGAGTCTACCAGCCAATCAGAGATAAGCCAGATCATCAGGTCTTTCTCTAAGTTGTTTTTATCAACTTTTTTCCTGAAAATCCCAAAGAAAAACATCCTTTCGAAGTTCACCTGGACAGCCGTCGTCTTCAGGCTGTCCAGGTACTTTCATGGTTCACCGGTTGTTGGTGGCAGAAGCTTTACTATATTAGGTTTTTTATGTGGTTGAACACCAGAAACCAGCAACTAGAAAGAGATTTTGTATTAAATGTCGTCACTCTCCCTTGCTTCCTTTTGTTTCTTCTAACGAGCCTCGTTTTTGTTCTGCGTTCTAAATGTCACTTATGGTTTAAATTTCACTCCTCACACATCTTTGTTCTCCCTGCTGTTGTCGGGTCACCTGGATTCTTACCATCAGATGACAGGAGTTCTCACGGTGTGGTATCTATGTTTTATTGTGTTGGCATGTTTAGCTGTGTCCCTTCTCACGTTTCTATCAGGTCAACCTCATTCACGTCGCCTTCATTTTATAGCTGGGAATCTGTTGGAAGAGAACCTCATAAAAACTTGAGCAAGAGAAAACATCGTGTCCAAAAGTTGAGTCTGATATTTTTTTTTTTGCACCTTTGCGGTTC
Organism: Melanotaenia trifasciata; assembly: GCA_037177355.1. Lineage (NCBI taxonomy): Eukaryota > Metazoa > Chordata > Actinopteri > Atheriniformes > Melanotaeniidae > Melanotaenia > Melanotaenia trifasciata. The sequence continues at coordinate 31,998,686 of JBAFTB010000015.1, forward strand.
AGTCATAAGACAGAATCCCACAGTAGGAATTATTCCAGGGTTTGATCCATCAGCTTTGTGGCTCTGAGTGTTTTGTATAATCACTCAAATTGTTGAAAAGAGGGAAATTTGCAGAAAGTTTTGAGCAGTCCTGCATTTTGGTACAGAAGAAATGAAATAAAAAAAAAAAAGAAAGTTCATAGTGAACCATCAAGGTAAATAGTCTCCTAAAACTCTTTGCAACTATTTAGAAATTAGAGAGTATTAAAAAGAGCTAAAGCAATCTTAATTTCTTGGTTTCAAAATTTCAATATCAATATGAATTTCTTTCATCAGAGACTCGGAGCAAGACTAAGCAATAGAATGTGCCAGAGGTTAACATAAGGAGCGCTGTCATAGCTGCTCCGTTGGACTGCCTATTCCTGTTTGTGTCATATGTTGTTTTGTCTAGTCTTGGATGGGTTGTGCTGACATATCACTTTTCACTGTACAATTGTACCTGTATAACTGTGCATGTGACAATAAATCTTCTTCAACTTCAACTTCAATTATATACCGTGTTTGCTAACATGAACAAACTTTAAAGTTAGCCAGTGTTATAGGGCTGGACGACATGACCTCACATCTGTATCACAATTAATTAAACATGTTACCTCGATTACAATTATTTAGCGATTATTTTAATATTGTTTTATTTTTAGTCCTCATAGCTAACTGAAAGTTTTTGTACAAATGTTTTCATAATAGAAGATCAGATATTGATTTTATAATAAGTAAAAGGAAGCACACACAATTTAACTAAATATGGCAATTTAATGACTGTTTAAAAAATATATTTAATATATTAAATAATTGACATTGGCAAGACTACATCAATTATTGATTCTGAATCAGGTAGCATTAGCTAACTTTAATATATTATATAAGAAAGCGTTCTAGCGTCATGGTCTGTGCTAGTGACTGTGATTCGGACACAAAGCTGCCTATTTTTTCCTCGCTGCAAACCATGTGAATACCGCCGTCACCGCAGCAACCACAACGCACATCAAGATGTCATTCCAAATCCAATCCAAAGTTGTGTGTATATATTTGTATTTTTATTCCTTATGTTGTATTTTATTCTTTGATTGTTTGCTTATTGGTAATTTCGCTCGCCTCCTTGCGCCATGTTGAGCTTCTGCCCACAATGCATTGTGGTCTGTATTGACCTGTCTAGTGACCATCGATGCTCACGATTTTCAAGATGCATTGTGGGTAATTTTAAGTGCCCTTCTTTTTTCTCTTTAGACATTGGACACCCCAACAGAATGGCGTGACCCCTATGAAGGGCACTGTGTAGGGAATAGGTTGCATATTCGGACACACTCATGGTCTGTTTTAGCGTCATGGTCTGTGCTAGCATCTGTGCTAGCATTAAAGACTGCTAACATAATTTTCTGTGCTAGCAGCATGTTCTGTGCTAGTGTCATGGTCTGTATTGGCATCAAGGTCTGTTTTACATTACATTTGAGTCATTTTAGCAGACGCTTTTACCCAAAGTGATCTATAATGTTTAGGCAGTAGCGTTAAGGGTGTTGCCTAAGGACCCAACTGGAAGATGTTAAAATTTGTCCTCTGAGGGAATTGAACTCTCCCACATGAGAGATGGATGCTCTGCCAACTGAGCTATCCAGCCGTCATGGTCTGTTTTAGTATCATAGTCAGTGCGAGTGTCATGGTCTGTGCTAGCATCATGGAGTGTGTCTCAAACCGCGCACTTACATGAGTGCACTGGAAGGTAGTGTGTAGTGCGCACTAAGCTCTACCTTCTGT
>JBAFTB010000015.1:32058049-32071001 GCA_037177355.1 Melanotaenia trifasciata
TTGTCTATTACCATGTCCTTCATCATGTCTGTCATTATGTCTATCATCATGTCCAGCATTGTCTATTACCATGTCCTCCATGTCTGTCATAATGTCTATCATTGTCTATTACCATGTCCTTCATCATGTCCATCATTGTCTATCACCATGTCCTTCATCATGTATTTATGTCTGTCATCATGTCTAATACTATTTCCTTCATTTTGTTTATTAATATGTGCATCCTACATTATGTCTATCATGTTATTCATTATGTCTATTATGATGTCCGTCATCATGTCCTACATATCTATCATCATGTCTATAACCAACATGTCCATCATTACAACATGTCCATCATTATGTCTATTATAATGGGCAACATCATGTCTATCAACATGTCTACTATCATGTCCATTATTGTTTCCAACATCATTTCCACCATCAGCACCTCTGGGACATCACGTCTCCTTCCATCCACTGCCGCTACGGCCACCACAGACTGTCCAGGGGTTGATTGATGTCCTGATCTAGGTCTGGGAGGGGATCCCTCAGGAGAACATCCATGGTCTCATCAGGAGCCCAGATGTAGGGAGTTCATACAGGCAGGTGGAGGCCACGCCCACTGCCAAACCTCATTCTGAATCGTCATCAGACTGGGATCTGAATCCAGACCTCCATGGGTTCATGGTTCTGACTTCCATTAATCATCCTGTTCTAATTTTCTCCTCAGCACTTCCTACTATGTAATGAATAAAGATTTCACCTGGAATTTTTCACTGGTCAGGAAGCAAGACGAGTTGTTTGTCTTCCCTTGGCCAGAACAGTTAGCTAGCTAATTGTCAGATGAGCTACACATCCAGATAACCATTGCAGGTGTAATTAGAAAACCATTTTTGAGGGATGAGGATGTTTTGCTTGCCTTAAATCAAAGATCAACAACAGTTCCCAGATTTCAGACCGTTTGTTATTTGCAATGTTCTGCATAAACTGGTGCAAGTAACTGTAACTGAGATAGTTTGTTAGGTACACTACCGCTCAATAGTTTGTGGTCACTTCCCTATTGAATCCCATGGCAAAATGACCCCAAACTTTTGAACGGTAGTGTATGTATGCAAGACCAAGTTCTACCATTTGGTTAGCAATTGATTGCATTTTATATAAAAAGGGATAATTACTTGATCCACTGTGGGGTCATTAAAGTTGAAGTACCGACTGTCCAACACAGAATTGCTGAAAACGTGTGTCCAGTGCTCTTTTCACTGGAACTCTCCTTTGCATTCTTGCTGCTGTAGCATGTAAATTTCCCTGCTGAGGGATCAGTAATAACATCTTAAGTGGACGGGATCCTCAAATAGAAGAGCTGATAATGAAAAGTCAGAATTTAACCGTCAGTGCCGACAGCTCATCCAGAAGGGAACACAAATGTCTAACATTTCACTCAATCCATCCAGTAGATGATGAAACATCATAAACTCTGTGATGATAGAGGGAATGTCAGATTTAGGATTCAGCCTCTGCATGTCAGCAAAAGAACCCGCACAACAATCGGACTGGATGCTAAACCAGACTGATCCGCTGACATTAGGCTGCACGTCAGGGCGTGGGGGAAAACCATGCAGGAAACCACTTTCATATTCAACTTCTCACTTTATTTGTGTCATTGTACATTTGGTAATTCGACATTCTGTAAAAGAAACAAGGATGAAGTAACAGAAACAAGTTCCTGTGGAAGTCATCATGCTTTTGGCTGAAACAATGACAGGAATCATTACAGAGAGCCACAAACAGCAAAATGCAACACATACAAAGCTGGTTTATTTACACTGTAAAACCTTCCTTCATACAAGAGCACACATGACTTGGGCCTCTTCAGGTCCTAAAATAAAGTCTCTGGCGTGTGCACTTCAGCAGCAGAAGAGAAGAGTCTGCAGGAAGTGTTGGAACGTAACGGGAGGGCCACAGGTGCTTCAGTGGGATGAAGACGGAATAAATCGGTGAAACACGAGCTTGCTTGAGGCTTTACCGTGCAGAGGGGTGAGAGGGTCATGTGTCTTCTGTCCTCAAGCAGCTCATTCAGAGTAACTGAGGGTTGATGTGAGCATCTGTACGCATGCATCACCTGCATCACCTGTGCCGATGTGCAGGAAAAAAGAAACCATGGCCTTGTTTCTAAAAACCCTGAAAAAGGGAATCAAGTGAAGTTCATTTAAAGCTGCGAAAGACTAAATGAGAAAAAAAATGTCCCTGCAACAAAGACCAGCATAATGGCTGGAAGAAGACTGTATTTGTTTAGAGGATCTTTAACATGTTTTCCAGAACAGGTTTGATTTTGAGTGTTTTGGCCAAAATGGGTTAGTTTGAAATTTTGTGATGTTCCTTCTTGCTGTGTTGATGTCTGCTGAGTTAGCTCACAATTCTGTAGCTTTAACGGAACAAAAGCAACATTTGTCCCTGATATCGGGTCCAAGGCTGCAGATAAGTTGTCAGAACATGTCTGGTCACATTGCACATCTTCGTCTCTGAACAGCTGCTGGCCTTCATCATGCAAACATGATTTCATCAGAAAGCTGAAGGAATGACAGTTTTCTGAGCTGAGCTTTAAGGACTTCTATAAAAAGCCTCTGTGGGAGGCTCGTTAGCGGCATTAGCAGAAAGAAAGCTAACGGGGGACAAGCTAGGCAGTCTGCACCACACGGACATTTGTACTTTGTAGCAGCTCCACAGTCTAACATATGAATCATAAACACCATCTTACATGGTCAACAATCCTGACTTCAACGCCTCAAAAACACATTTTCTGTTTTTAGATTTAATTACTGCACCTTGGAGCTGCTTGTAATCGGACCGAGCTACGTTTGGTTCCCACTCATTACTGCCTTTAGAGAGTTTCACAAAATGACAGACAGGTAGCTGGAAAACTCTACGGGATCCTTGAAGAAGCCATGTTTCTGAATTCATTTCACAGTTTGAAAAGTGGGGCGAAACGTGCAACTCGTGCAAACACGGCGCTGCGACTGCACAGATCTTAGAACGATGTGGGCGACACATCGGTGCCCTGCAGGCACTCAAGTCAGGGAAAAAGCTGTTTTCAGACATGCGCAGCAATCCTGAAACTTTCCCCGACATGTTGAGGAGAGCGGAGGCAGAGTTCCTGCAGACCTCCAGCATCTGGCCAGTGACGGCGTCAGATGGTCGGATGAGACGCTGCAGTGGAGGAGCGTGTGTTCTTTCCTTATGTGGATGCGTGGTTCTGATCAACACTTCCCATCGAGTCCTCCTTCCTCGCTGCTTCTCTCCATCGCATTTCCAAAGCGTGCGCGAATGAACGGCCGGAGCAGAAAATGTCTGCTCGCTCTCCAGAAAACAGAGAAAATGAAGATTCCCACCACAGGCTGCAGCACACTTTTCAAGTTAGCTGATCATACATAAAACCATATCATACAAACAGAAATTTCCCTCCAATTTATCCCTTAAAACTCTTCATTACTGCATAGTTCAGCAGGCCGACCCTGCTAACTCACTGCTGCTCACCAGCAGGTGTGTTTGGGATGGGGAGTTCGTCTTTCAGGTCATGTGTCCGGTGCCTGCACCCACTTGTCCACTGCTGTGGGGCCTTTGGTCCAAATATTCAACTCTGTATTTTTTACAGTAATTTCACACTTTAAAAGAATAAGAGATCCATTGGTTTGGAAGGAGGAGTAAGTATTCTGATTATAGCTGGAACTCGGTCAAACCAGGACATGGAAAGTGAAATAAAAATAAAAGAACATTTACTTTTTCCTTTCCTTGTTTCACAATGTAAAAACCCAGAATTATTTCCATCAGTTCAACATAACAAAGTCTCTGAACTGAAACCAGGTCAAATCTGAGGACAGAATCAGCTGAAAGACACCACTCATGTGAGAAAATTAGAAGAAAACAGCTTCTCATGGCAGGATGGAAAGACGTTTCATAGAAATCCTGCAGTAACAAAAAAACAAAAGACCAGGATAAGTTAGACATGGATGGAAAAAGAGAGCAAAACCCCAAAAACCAAGAATGTGGTGAAACCATCTGACGAGTTTTGGCCCGCTGTGGTTGAGGTGGCAGAAGACAAACTGTCCCATGAGAGGACAAATCCCTCTGTCCTGACGGAGAGAAACAGCAGCGTCATGGCTGCAGCCTTGCTGTAGTTCCACCAGGAGGCCAGTAGGTGGGGCTGCTGCACTGTAAAATGCACCCCCTCCTTCTATGCATGCAAGTCAGTGCTTGCTGGACACGAAGAATAAAAAATACACTTATTAAAAAAAGTGAGAAAAACTAACAAAAAAAAAGAAAAAGAAAAAGAAAAACCAAAGAGAACAGCAGCAGCAGCCATGACTCAGTCGATCTTGACAGCAGCATAGATTTTCCTGATGAACATGTAGGCGGCGTAGAAGCCAATCGTGCCCGTTAGCAGCCAGAAGGACAGCACCATCAGGGTGGTGTAACCAAAGTACAGGAGGGAGGGGATGAACTCCACGATGTCCAGCTGGGAAAACCAGAGAGGACAGTCAGTTAACTGTGGTCAATTTAAAGCTGCAGAAACAAAGACGGGAGGACTTAAAGTCTTCTAGCGGCGGACCTTCTGCATCTGCTGCTCACCAAAAGGAGGGAAAATGTGACTCAACTCCTTTCAGTCCAGTCCGGGCTACATACTGCTGGGAAGATCGTTCTCCAGCACAAGGCTTGACATCAGTGTCTGCCTCTCAGCACTAGCATGCTACTAGCATTAGCCTCTGAAGCTAAATTATTAGGAGTTCGAGTTAATTTAAACTCTAGTTGTCTCTGTTCCTTTCTGCAGGCGGATCTCACTGATCAGAAACTTGAAGCCAGTTCAGTGAAGTCACTCTTAAGCTTTAAATGCAGCCTGCAGGTTAAAAACAACCAGAGTGACTTCAAGTAGTGAAAGTTTCGTCAGACCTGGTTTCCTTTTAAAGATAGGCATATATACGCACTTAAAATCATTTGGAGCAACTTTTCTTGTACAATTGGTTTTTACAAAGAGATCAGAAATACGAGTAGACGGAGACGTAATGCTGGAAGGAAATGAAAGAGTAAACATAATTATGATCCTGATTTGCATCATTAACACCCTAAAATAACACAATGAAAAAAAAACTCCATCCATCAGGCTAAGGATCAGACATCAGATGAAGGGTGTGTTAGCAACTTTAGGGAGGTTTGTCTCGGTGTGTGACAGTCGAGTCTCTACCGCTGACAGCGAGCGATACCCCCGTCCCGTCCTGCAGGACATAAACTACCTGTTTCATGCCTCAAGTTAATATGATGCCTCTTCCTCAGATGAGCCTGGTGTCTGATCACAGTTGTTGGTACACAAGCGTCTCTTCGCCTGCACAGATGCCTCAGGTAGGAAACCACCTCCACCTCACAATCACTGGATTCTTTGTCCTGACTGACTCAAGTTTCTATAGATTTCTGACCAACTTCAAAGTTAAATAGCTTTTCTCAAACTAGATATCTGGTTCATTTCCACACTGACTGAGACAGATGGAAACCTTTTTATTCTCCCTGGATTTTAGTCCCTGTAGGAGATCTGCTCTGTAGGTCTGCCTGAGTGGGGGTTGCTTTTCTATATTTGTTATCTTTGTACAACACTTAATTTTTAATGTGTTGGGGAAATAACCTTTGACTCGCCTCCTGTACAGAGTAAAGAGGGCATTCAGCACCGTGCTACGTTATATTCTGTCCCCAAACCTGGGATGAATGCAACCCTGGTGGATGTGGGTCAGTGGAAGATGGTCCCGGCTGGGCAGCCAGGGAGGAAAATGATGGGGTTCTTACCTTGTTGACAAAGTAGAAGATGGCATAAACAAGGACATAGAATGCAGAGCCTCCCGACACCAGGAAGGTTCTCCACCACCAGCGGTAGTCCTGAAAGGGAGGAGGACATAGGACACATGCATGTGTGACGCAGATAAAACTTCAGCCAAACGCAACATGATTGAGACATGAGCAGAGATCAGATGAAACAGCAGCCCAGTTCCCCCAAAATGGCTGAGGAAGCAGCGGTGACATCACCTGGACATTCTCTAGTTCTCAGTGTTAAAACAGAGCCCAACCGTCAGTGGTGCTGTGATCCAGCTGCAACATCTCACTGAGACAGCTGATCCGTGACCCTGGCGTGTTACAGCTGCACCACCTGCCGTGTTATTATCAGCACTGCTTTGCCACGACACATCTGCTTTCAGATTCCCTGTCGTTGTGCTGCAGATGACATTTAATGATGACATCTTCACGGTGGTTCAGCTCCTGTCTGAAAACTCGCTTTTTTTTTACCTTGGCTTTTAATGGATTTTAAAACCAATTAATTTTTCCCCTCCGCTTGTGCGTCTTGGCCAGGACGCGCCTTATAGAAGACATCTCAAACGGATTTTAATCTGGTTAGGTAAAGCTTTAATGAGAAAGTAAATAAATAGAAAATAAAACTTTGTTCAGTTTGAGCATCATTAGGTTTTTTTCTTTATTTTAACTTTGCTTTTATTTTGGAAGTAATGTGTCATTTCCGCTTCCTCTGGCTGAGATAGCTCAGAATTTCCTTGTTAGGAAAGGTTGGTGTTTAAACTGCAACGCTGCTCACTTCATGCATCATACAAATAATTATATTCACAAACCTTAGTGTGGAATGGATTTTGTGCTCCCATGGACATGTTTCATGTCTCATATTAGGCCCAATGTGTTAGCAGTATATGCTGCGCCAGCTAGATCTAGCATGCAGCAGAAAGAGGAGCAGGTCATGTGATGGCCTGCTGGAGCCTGGACGTCCTTACCTCCGCACACAGCTGGAAATAAACCATCACGATGCTGATCTGAGAGCAGGACACCACCAGGATGATGAATACCAGGAACAGGAAACCAAACAGGTAATAAAACTGATTCTCCCAGATGGCCTGTTAGTGGCAACACACACACATTGATGTGGGCATTAGGAATTCTGTAAAAACGTAAACTAAATAGTTAAAAAGTTCATTTTCCAGCTCTACAGATGAGCAGCTCGGCTGTACTTACACTGAAAATGAAGAAGAGCTCGATGAACATGGCACCAAATGGTAAAATGCCAGCCATGAGGATTCTGGTGGAGGTGAAGCAAACACCATGCATCACACACCGTGAACCGCCATCAAGAGGATCAATCAGAGCAGAGGCTGGTAAAAACTCACCCAACAAACTTGTTCATGTACCAGCGCTGCTCTGGAACCTGCCGTGGGATCTGGTTGGTGCGCACCGGGTTATCATATGGCTGTTTCCGGAAGCCGAAGTAATATCCCAGGTAGACCAGAGGCAAGGAGATACCGAACCACATGCACAGCAGGGCTAGCATCGTAGTGAAAGGAACCTGGAGCAAGACAGCGAGGAAATAAGATGATGATGTCTTATTAAAATGAGCATATGAGGCTAAGAATCATCCACGACGGGCTTCAGGTCTCTGGTCAGCTTCCCTGACATTTGGCTCTGATCCGTCCCTGGTGGTTTGGTGGAAAAGTTCTTTCTGTGGAGGATGCTGCTGGTCAAAGAGATGGTAACTAACCTGTCAGTGTGTGACGGTACAGCACAGGTCTCAGCATGGCTAACGTAAGGTAAACCTTTTTCAAAGCTTTTTCTTTGTTCATACTTATCCAGACCCAGACAACAGCGAGATAAAAGTCCAGTTCTTTCCAAACTGCATAGGAACGCTGTAACGTCGGATGAATGTGTATTGTATGCAGCAGTGGGAGCTGTGTGTAGGTCAGATGTGGAACTTACCGCCCCAGAGGAGTGTTCCCCCCAGATGAAACAGTTCAGAATGAAGCAGACCCCAAAAACCACTGCAGGATACAAAGTCGCCGTCTACAGGGGAAACAAATCCAGTACAAACTCAGATTTAAGCTGACTGCTAGCTCTGAACAAGCATTACATACAGCAGCATAAAACATCAACTCTGGAATGATGGGAAGGAGCTTCCCATCCCAACATGGAGGTCTGACTCACACAAAACGCTCCTTTCCTCCACCGATGGCCTTTCAGTGTGCGGTACAGTCTGCCAGCAAAGTAGCCACCAAACACACTGGAGGAGAAAAATGTTCCACTTTTTTAAAACATTTCTGGTATTTTCTTGATGGGAATTATAGTGGATGAATATCCTACCCCATAAACATGAAGAGGAAACAAGCAGTAGTCATCAGAGCTCCTCTGCTGGATGGGGACAACATGCCCAACATGGCAACAACTGAAACACAACAAAACACTCGTCTGTGGGCATGTCACACAGCACCTGCTTTTCTTCAAGGATATTAGCAGAAATACTGGAAACAGGAAGAAACAGCCGTATAAACGCGCTTTTCGTTCAACATAATTCACTATTAAAACAGACTGCATGGAACAGATGAACCCTCTTCTCCAGTTTCCAGGCTCCAGCTAAATAAAAGACGACTAGGAAGCAGCCTGTGTGCAGCTGTCAGTTATCACTGGACAGATCAGCAGCTGGCACCAGGGAGGATGAAACTCCACCAGTAAATTTGTCCCTTCCGCCGAGCCGTAGCCTGATGGACTCACTGAAACGTCTCCAGGAAACTCTGCATGTCTGGAGCAGGACCGGATCAGAGTCCACCTACTCTCATCTGTTCTCAGGTCTCTGGCTGCAAATGACTAAACTTTACTTCAGAATTTCCTGTGTTTGGTACTTTATGTACTTTATTACTTTACTATACTCCTGCACATCTTAAAGGAAAATAAGGACACTTTTAGTTAATAGATACTGAAATGTTAAGTTAATTAACATGTCAGAGGTTAAAAGAAATAGAGATAAATGCTGGTAATATATCTAATGATTCCACTTTTTAACCTGCTTGCTAGACGAAGGTGGTGCTGCATAGAGAAACCAGCTGAAATCATTCATGCTCAGCATCGACCTGATTTCAGAGGTTTCTTAGGATCAGTTAAGTTAGCTGTTTAACAATAAATGTGTTTATTAAAACAGAAGAAGAACCAGCCAAACCCACAACTGAATTATTTTTATAGTGCAAGTCAGGAGAGCAGGCGGCGCTCCGAGGCCCCGCCAGAACCTTCACTTCAACCTCGTGTCTCATCTTGTTCCAACAATCTGAAGTCATGCGAATCAGGAGAGATGAACTCACAGATGACGATAAGGATCATGCAGAAGAGCTGGATCCCCGAGCCCAGCAGAGAACTGAGGATCATGGGGTACTGAGGTGGTCTGAAGACGTCTCCGTGCACGTTCTTCCATCCGGACTCCTCCATGGTATCCTCCTGATAGGAAAGGAGGAGGACATGCTCATGTGGATGAGATATACTGATCATAATGAGGTCAGGGCTGATTTACTTATGCATTCATTCTGATACACTGCATGTAAATTCAGGAAGACATCAACAGCCTTTCCCCAAAGATTCCAGTCAGGTTTTTCTTACAATGTCATCCTCTCTGTTGTAGTTAGCAATATCCTTCCTCAAGGTCCGGATGATGATCATGCTCAGAATACCTGCAAGACAAACACCAGTGAACGAGAAGAGTCAACATATTTTTTTATAATCAGAATACAGGTTTTTTATAATATATAGATGGACATGGCATCATTAAATTTTAACATTTAAATAAAGCTAAAAACAATATGAACCTATTGTAGTTATCCTCAAGATATCAAACTGTAAAACTGCTGGATGCTGCGCAACGCAAAGTTTTCATTTTAGTGCAAAGCAGCCAGACACGTTCGAACCGGAAACTGAAGAGGAACTAGCCGTCACCATGGCAACGACCGGCAACTGAAAGACGCTCAAAGTCTAAAGGAATTAAATTTGAGTTACGCTGCACTCACAGCATTTTACAGAGTAAAACATTAGCAACCAGCGTTCTGTAGCAGGCCAAGCCTCGTGGGCGTGCACGTACCAGACAGGAAGAAGACCACCACCACAGAGTTGACTATGGAGAACCAGTGAATCTGCACGTCACTCATGGTCAGGTACGTGTCCCAGCGAGAAGCCCACTTCACTTCGCTTTCCTGCACACGGGAGACAGAAGATCAAACGTCTGTAACTTCATAAACAAACCTAACGGCCAGCCGTGTGAAGTGGTCATGAAAACTAAATGCAGTGGTTTTAAGTCTGACATGTTGTAATAAAAATTTTAGCTCATACTGAATTTGATGGCAGTCACATGTGACAGACCCATATCCGACTGGGTAGCGTCCTGTTCTCCTAGCAACAGTAAACATCTGGAAACCCATGTGACCAGCTGCTCCACCTTTGGGAGCAGAAAGTTGTCCCATTCTGGTCTAATGTAGGTCCGTAGCTTCTCCGCTGTCCTGTCGTGGCCTTTGTTGTGTTTTATGTTTCAGGGTGCTCCGGTGAAACATCTGGACTGCAGACAGATCAGCTCAGCACCTTGGACCCATTCACACCCGCCTTTCCAGTCCCAGTCTGTTTGCTGGGAAAGTCGCTTCGACTGCAAACAAACTCTGATTGGGACCAAAGTGGCAGACTCCAGTCCTCCTACAGTCACGGATCTAGGTCTGGTTAAAGTGAACCAAGTACAGCAGGATTTCTCGCAGCACCACAGATTCCAGCTACTTTTAGAATCGAACTACCTACATTACTACGTACATTAAATTAGCTTTACTGATGACTCAACCGCTCAATGTGGATCAAGCCGTGCACACACTGACAGCTGATTGGCCCACTCCTCCTCTCCAGAGAGATATTTGGTTCAGAGAAGATGGTTGACATCTGGAGTTACAAAGGTTAGCATGATATGCTGCGCTCAGACACACCTGCCCAGCTCAGAAAAGGTAGCGTTAGCCTGATGCACTAAACGTTGTTAATGCGGAACACCTCGCATCCTGAGCCAGCATCTAACGCTGGTAACCACACACACGAAGGGATTAGGATGAAATGCGTCTAGCTGAGATAGTCTACAGTCGGCTCTGTGCCCATCCCGGGGGGTGTTGCACCCATGGGGGCCCTTTTCATGGTGAGAGGGTCCAACACCCACTTTTTTCCTACTTTGCAGTTTCGTGCAGACGTTGCCGCTCCAGTCGCTCTCTGCCTCTGGGCTGCATGCTGGCCTCCTCCTCCTCCTCTTGTTGCTCCTTGAATCATGACGTGACGATCGGTGATCAGCTGATCGGCTTTCCTGGTAGCGTCTGTTTATCATTCAGGTCGTGGTGAGGAGGACGACGCTAGCAGGACACTGACATGAAACGGTAGTTTTCTTGGTTTTCTACTGCAAAGCTATGCTGCTGTATTAGACGCGGGTTGACATTGTCTTTCTGAAAAACGCATGTTTCTGTAAAACCTGCACATTCCATTTCACACTGATAGTGCCAGCTTCCAGATGTGCAAGTTGCCACTAACACGACCACATGCAGTACCACAAGATGTGAGGGCTGATAACGGGATGGGCCCTCTTTAGTCCAGGAGACACAACGTCCATGATTTCCAAAAAGAAAGAATCTGACTACAGACGTTTTCCACTTTGCTTTCATTTTAAATGAACCTCGGACCAGATGTTCTGTTTGCATGACAAAGCATTGACAGCACAGTGAACTGTGTTCACAGACGGAGATTTCTGGAAATGTTCCTGAGTCCAAGCAGTGATTTCCACACCTGAATCACGTCTGAGGCCGTAGGACCTGAAGACCTCGAGCAGCCAAAATGGATTTTCAGCCCTGTTCATTGCTCAGAGAGTTGTCCCCAGATTCTCAAATCTTTATTTGCTCTGTTGCTGAACCGCTGCCCATCTCTGCCTCTGACCTGCTGCTGACATAATTAGATGCAACACGTTCCTCCAGCTTTTGTTGCCCCGTCCCAACATTTCCAAACATGCTGCAGACATTGAAATCAGGACGAGCTCATATCTGACATGGAGCAGCAAAACACCTCATTTTCTTTGTGTTATTGCCTGATATGTCCTGCCTGATTCGCCTGCAACTGGGTCCTCACCCCCACCAACACACAACAGGGCAGCTTCCTGGTTACCGGTGAGTCATGGCTCCACTTACCTCGACATCCAGTTGTGAAAGCTGCATCAACCTGAGCTAGAAGGTGATCGAGCTGGAACAGAGAATTTCCACTCTTTACCAGATCCAGGAGGCTGAACACGAACTGGATACAATCCTCCTCGGCCAAACTAAAGCCGCTGCTACTAGTGCTCAGCTAGCCGACACAGCGCCCTATCCAGGTGATGTGTCCCGGGCTCCCACCAATAGTTCATCCAGGCACACAAACACAACAGATGCCTGTGTTTTGCCGGTGCTCCTGCCATTGGCGAGAACCGCTGGTTCCAACTCGGGGGTAGACCCAGAGTTCCGGTCAGCTCCACTCCACTCCAGCCGGAGCTGTGGACCGAGGTCGGGACCCGCAACGGCTGTAGAAGGGACCCGGTGAGCCGTCCCTCGTGCTCTCCCCTCACTGACGGCGTATCCCTGGAGAACAAGTTCAATGTCCTGAATCCTGTGGATTTTCCTCCTCTGGCCGCTGGCCCTCGCCATCCCGCTGTGTCACCGGGGTCTGTGACGTCGTTACCATCCTGCTCCCGGAGCCGTGGCGGGCAGTCCCACGCTGCTGTCAGAACTCACCGCAGGGAGCTGCACTTTACTCTGGCTCCATGGAGAAGCAGGCCCATGGAGCAGCCGCGGACCAGCTCTCACCTGCTGGACAACCGCCCCCGCGATTCGGCTGTTTCATTGCCGTCCAAATCACACCCCCGGCGCCACGATGTGGATATCCACAAACAGAAGTCCGAGCTGTTAAAGCTGGATTTCGTCCATCTTTTCACGTTGCTTGGACAATATCAGGTAAATGTTTTTATCTCTGGCCCCACCCCCACTTGGGGCAGAGGGATAGGCTGCTTCAGCAGGCTGCTCAGCCTCAACACCTGGCTCTCCTCCGCCTGTAGTTCCCACAGCCTGGGTTTTATTAACAACTTTGATGCTTTCTGGGA
>JBAFTB010000015.1:32074478-32086048 GCA_037177355.1 Melanotaenia trifasciata
GCTTTCCAGTGGTATGGTCCTCGTCTGTGGAACAGCCTGCCGGAGGAGCTCAGGGCTGCAGAGAATGTTAATGTTTTGTTGTGTGCATTGCAATGCATTGTTTTAACCATGGAAAGCACTTTGTGCTCAATTTTGTATGAAAAGTGCTTTATAAATAAAGACTGATTGATTGACTGATTGATTGATTGATTGATTGTGAGTTGGTGCATGACGTTGACCAACTGTCAGCCATTTTATTCAGCATCGTTTTGGAAAAAAAACCTGCATGAAATGTTTGGATTTTACACTTGTCCATCATGTTCAGTGAGGTTGGGGAATTTGGGAGCTTTTGAGTCAACAGACATGTGACTGACCTCCCAGTGGACAGAGTAGGTGAAGAGGACTTCATTCTCTTTCGAAGGATCGATCTCCTGTGGAGCAGAGCCACTGGCCTCAGGCAGGGTGCAGGTCATCTTTGTTTCTTCAGCCTTCAGATCTGGGAATTCATAGGAAGAGAAAGAGTTTAATGCTAGTCGACACTTTTACTCACGCTAATGTAAAGCTTTTATTAAAAGACAGAACGGTGCTACCGACCTTCTACTTTGACACTTTGGGGCACAACCTCAAATCGTACCACCCTGTAGTTGTGGGGCTGCCCCTCCTCCAGCTTCTCCCTGTGGTAGTACAGGATGAAGGACAGGTGGTTGTGCAAATAAAACTGTGGAAGATAAACAAGATGGGACAAGAGAAAAATCAGTGCTCTCCGAACATGCATGCACCTTTATCCTTTAGAAATCTGAGCTTCTGGTTTGTCCTGCAGACGTCACGCACACAGGGAGGTCTGACGGGTTAATCCAGTAAAACCCAACCAGCAGGAAGTGTTTTTCCTCGGAGCAGAGAATGGCCACAATGAGCTGTGAAGCCTCAGTAGCAGACCAACCATCTTTCAGACGTGCTCTGCTAAACTTCCTGGTGGTTTTCTGGAACTATTTACTACTACAATCTATAACACGGTGAACTGCATGCAGTCCTAATAGTTGGTGGAGGATCAATGTGGCAAATGCTGTTCTCAGGACTGAGGCTGCACCCCTACATAAGTAACTGCACAGTCTGACACCGCGCTTTATTCATATCAGAAAGCCAATGAACAGGAGGAAACTCTGTTGGTTCCTGCTTTAAGAAATTCTTTTCATCACATTTTATGGGAGCAGATAATTATACTGACTGTTCAATACGCCTGAAAACGTAGAAAAGTGGTTTTCCCAGCTGCTTCCATCCAGTCTGGTCAGAGACTAAACCAGTTAAATAAAACCAAAAGGTAAGAAATCGTTTAGAAAAGAAAACACTTTGAATAACGTTTTCATTTCCAAATAAAAAGTTAATTATTTATGGTTTGATAGATGATGTTGAGCTATGTTGAACTTTTTAAAGCTCAGAACAGCTTTCAGTGTAATTTGTACCTTCTTGTTGTCGACGAAGCCCATCCTGTAACCATGTTCAAACTGAATGTCTTTAGCCACCTCCTTCTTTTGCTCCTCCTCTCCTCCTGCTTCCCTGTTGGGGTAAAACTCTAACCTGGTGGCAACTGGAAGGTTATCTGCAATGCTGACATGACACAAGGAAAGCGTTGCGTTAGTCTGATGAAAACATTCCAGTCACCACAAAGAAAAACAGGAGCTTCCTCCATCTTTCATCAGACTCCTGCTAGAAACCGTGAGGAGGAATACTTACAGGTGGACATAATACTCCTCCTGAATTCGCTCAGCGATCAGCTGAC
Organism: Melanotaenia trifasciata; assembly: GCA_037177355.1. Lineage (NCBI taxonomy): Eukaryota > Metazoa > Chordata > Actinopteri > Atheriniformes > Melanotaeniidae > Melanotaenia > Melanotaenia trifasciata. The sequence goes on from JBAFTB010000015.1 coordinate 32,076,235, forward strand.
TCTCCTTGATGCTGAGCTTTTTTCTGCTGCACACCATCTCACATTTTTTGTTGTTGTTCATTTCAACTTTGTAGAGAGTGTTCACAATACGGTCACCGCGCAAGACCTCCCCTGTTTACAGAGAAAAAGAGGACAAGAACACACAGGTAAAATATTCACCTGCAGCTTCCTTAAACCATCTCAGATAAACACCAGCAACGGATTTAGGGCAACTTTTAACACATTGCTACTGAAAACCAAACACAATTGAGACCAAAGAGCGTGAAACATGATGCCACAGCTCCTAAAAATGTCCAAAATGATTCTCTGAGGTATGGGAAATCCTTCACATCTTTTACAAGACCCGTCTAATTACTGCACCGACAAGCAACTGCTGTCGCTGGTTACTGGGAAATAATAAGAACTACTTGTACGCTGCCCCAGCAAAGTGTGAGCAGTTGCTGAGTGGTGATAAAAACGCTCTCCAAATAAACACTGCCGAGACTGGAGAAGCTGTACTTAGGTCACAAGCGCCAGTACTGTCATTCGTAATGGAAAAATCAAGCCGGAACCACCCTTGGAAGGATCACAGTGAAACTATCTGTAAAACAAAGAAAACAAGGATGCATTTCCTCCGAGTCCTTAAGTCTTTTCTGCTGTTCTTCTTCTACATCAGCTGTCATGTCTGCCCGACGCTACCTGGTAGGGCTGCTCGATTATGTGAAAAATGATAATCACCATGATTTTGACTGAAATTTCAATTATTCTTGATTGTTCCTTTTGGCCTGCTGTGTGTTTGACTGTGACCCCCTGCTAAAGAACATTTAAATGTCTTTTTTCTTTTGTTAAAGTTCAGTGCAAAAAACATTTTGTGAAAAAATCGTGCTAGAGAATCGTGATTTTATTTCTAATCAAAAATATCGTGATTCACATTTTTATCAGAGTCGTGCAGCCTAGTTTGCACAACTTTGAGGATTTTTATCTACATAGCTACTATTTTTACTGCAGCTGTGCCTTTTAATGTGAGCTGCTTCACAAACTAATCTCCCCTTTGAGGACTGAATTAGTATTTCTGTTCTATTAATTATTGGCAGAGTAAATAAATAAGAATAATAAACAGGATCTAAAATATCAAGGGCAGCCATACATGTTGATGATGTTTGTCAATATCAGGGCATTCAGACTGATTTCTGAAATAATATATGAATGGGGATATAATAATTTTAATAATCTGACAGCAATGTGCAGTGATAAAGAAAAGTGAGGATGCGAATCGAGGTGAGTCGAACCGTGGGACCAGTGAAGATGCACCGCCCAAGTATGGAATGGAAAACTCCAGGAGAAACTGATTCCTGGCCTTGCTCATGTCTAGTTGCTGGGTAACTGGATGGATGAACCAGACTCAGACGTACTAATCCAGACGGGAACATTGTCAGAGAGAAAGAGTAAAATTAAACTGTCAGATGCAGAAGTACTATAAACAAAAGATGTTATATAGATGTTTGAGTGTGTGTATATCATACAGTATGATTGCATGTAGGGAACTTCTATAAATATATTTTTACAGAGAACTTAGAGTCTATGTTTTTGTTGCATTGTGTTCTACGCAGCGTTTAGCGACTGCTCCGTCGTGTCTTTAGTCTGGATTGACTCGGTTTGACACACAGGTCAGTGCTGGGCAGACTGGACTGCTCTGAGGTCAGTTCGGTTTTATAAGAAGAGTCTGAGGTTTTGTGAAAGTAGCTTGAAAACTGTGTTTTGTGTTCACAGCTTGGAGAAAAGGAGAGAAGCTTTGGAGAAATGTCTCTTAGCAATCGCAAAAAACTGCAAGACATCCAGTTCAGTTCTCATAAATAAAGTCCGTGTTCACGCCGTCTCCAGTCGGTTATTTCTTTCAGTTCTGTGTTTTTCTCTTAACAATAGTCCCAAGACCACCATCAGTCCCTCGTCCTGTATGTCCTCCTCCATGCTGCGTGTTGTGTTTTCCAGTGTTTACTGTTTCTTCTTCTTCTTCGTTGTTTGCCAGTTGTTGCTATGTTTTTTCTTCTACGTTTCGGCATTTGTTCGGCTCGGAGGACTAGATTGTAGATGAGTTGTGGGACAGCATCATCGTGTGTGTTATTCTGTGATTACATTTTCGGAGCACACCACACACAATTTGATCAAAACTGATTTTTTTATCTTTACGTGTGAGGTCTCGACCAGATAAAAAATCTCACAAGATTAAAACAATCTTTCTGTGTGTACCAGGCTTTAGTAATATAACTTCCCTTTTGAGGATTATTAACCTCTTGAATCCTAGGGTTTTTGGAGGTGTAGTTCGCCTTAAGAGACCTACCCAAATTAAATCAACAACAACTCTGTAATTATCAGGTCAATACACATAACCTTGGTCTCAATGGATAGGTAAGACTCTATGGAATATAAATCCAGAAACATTGTGAATGTTCATGTCTGTGCAAATTGTGATAAACCATAGGTAAAATACAAAAATTATCCTCGTCTAATTGTTTTTCTTTACACAGATGTAAACATCATGATAGAAATCATTCTGTGTGTAAAGATACCACTGCATGCATTCAGCAACTCCTTGACTACAACTGTACAAGGTTTCATGAGAGTAGAACAAAGCTCATAGCTTTTATGCAGGTTTTAGTGTGGATAGGACCAGGCCGACTCTCCATTTGGCCACTTGGATACACAAACTGTGCCAAATTGGGCCATATGGGTTTTTTTACGTACTGGAAGAAAATCTGCCTACAAAACACCACTATAGGAGGCTGTGTGCATACAGTCCACCATTTGGCCCCTGCACAATAAAAAATCAATAAAAAGATAATGAGCTGTAACCTTTTTTCCAGTTGAAACAAATTTATTTCAATAGTGCATTTTATAAACGGTCAAAAATAGAAAAAAAGAAACAAAAGCAACGTGCAAAATGTAGCAGCAAAACACTATGCACAACAAGAAAACTATGTTCATTCAGTATAAAAAATGAGAAATATGTCAGATAAAATATCCAAATGCCCTTTGCTTTATGTAATAAGTGTGTAATAAGCATAAAAATTGTTCAATTTTCATAAAGTAAATAACATATGTAAATAAAGAGCAAAAAAAAGAACTTTTCTGTTCAAAATAAAACCTCTCAAATATAATAATGTAATAAATAATGTAATGTAACAAAAAACAAGCAGCGTAATGTAAACACAAAATATGTCATATATATTATCACAGAACTGGATATGTCCCCATCACTACGTCTCTGTATTTCCTCCAGAACTTCTAACACGGTGTATTTGGTTTTTTGTATTTTCTTGTGCATGTTCATGGCTTTTATCCTTCGTTCTAAATGGATAAAAAGTCAAAATGAAGCAAAGAAATGAACGCTGTTCCATATTCGCTCTTTCCGGTGCGCCAACATACGCCGATGATGCTCCTTTGTTTACGCACAAGTATTTATACCTGACAGATAAAGTCTTGTTCAACTGTAAGATATCGTCGGAAAGCTTGGAAGATGTAGAATTCGACCAAACTTTATTTACACTGCCAAGACCCACAACAAGACAACAAAATGGCTGTGAATGGGAGCATATGACATGTTAGCGCATGACGCAGTTTCATTATTATGATTTACTACTAGGGCTGCAACGATTAGTCGACATTTTTGACTATTGTCGACAATAAAAATAGTCGACAATGAATTCAGCCGCCGACTATTGTCGGCAAAAAAAAACAAACAAAAAAAAAATACAGAGCCTCCTGGTGATAATCTGAGCGAGTCTACAACAGCTACTGTTTACCAGAATTTCACCACAAGTATGCAGGACGGATTCCTGGCATTTGGAGGCTTCTGGTACAAAATGTTTTAGTGTGTTGGTGAAATAAAAGACAAACTTTCCCACATTTTCATGTAAGAAAATTAAGCAGCCAGAGTTGAAAACTGTGGGAGCTCCAGCAGGTTAAAGAGAAACACCACGACACTCTGGATGAGAAGGTCATCCTGGTATTATTAAAACTGTGTTTCTATCAAATCCCACCAATACCAGCTTTAGACATATTTTAAATAAAATAAATATAAGTGGCATTACAGCATATGAAATGTGTGAAGTAGAAACCTTTGCAGATTTTGGCAGGCCACTCACCCAGGTTCTCTCCCTTGTAGATGACGGGATCTGGTTTACAGAAAGGCAGCGAGTAATATTCATAAGGAAGCTGAGTCCGGGAGCTGGTCAGCTTCACTGCCTGTAAAACAACAAGCGATACGAGCTTCAGTCTGGACCTCGAACATTACTGACACTTCCAGCTACAAACAGTAAGAACTGGCATCTTTAAAAAGAGGCCAGTTTCAGCAACGCATCCTACAGCAATGACGGACCGGCTGCTGGATGACGGTAAGTCTAGCTTCCAGCCTCCTTCTCCTTGCAGCTTGTTTTTACTGTCTACTGTGAAACAACCAGAACCAGGTGTTTTGTACTCAGGTGTGCAGCTTTCCTATTAACAACTATAACAATGTCCAATCAGCTGGTTAAGGTGACAAGTTATAAATCTAATGATGGGGCAGTTAACGAGGCAGGACAAGTTAGTACTAATGACAAGGAAATTAAAAGGATTTCAGAATATCTTAGTGGCTCCAAAATGAATAGTGAAATGTTTTTATCTTCCTGAGTCATTAGACTTCTTCCTACTGTTTTTTGAGCATGTTGAATTGAAATGATTGTTTTTATGATAAGACATGGGTCTTTTGAGGCCGATGCCGATTCGGATATTTGGTAGAAAAAAATTCAGACTAATCAGCCAACTAATTAAAAAAACACATAAATAAAATAACTTCTATTTTGTTTTTTTTAAATTAGCATTGTGAATTTTTCTTTCTATGGAGCATTAATACAGCTGCCACTGGTGAATTTATCTGTAGATGTAGACCATAGGTGGATGCTGTATATAAGCACTAGAATGAGTGAACATTATTCATGCAGCCCTCTGATGATCTTTAACCTTAAATCACATTTTCTCTACTCCATTAATTTCTTAGCCATGAAGTCATGATTCATATGAACCAAAATAAAAACCAGAGATGTTTCTCAGATGGTAAAACACGTCGTCTTTAACAGAGCTGCATTTTCAACATGTAATGGTCCCAGATAGTCTGGAACTCATGTTCCTCCACAACACCACAGCTGCTGCAGCCTGAGTCCCGTTCCAGGATTTCCTGACCAGTAACAGTAGGAGGGACGTCCTGACGTAGCTGCAGACAGAGTAATGTTCATCATTTTAACTTCCCTCCTCTCTGCTTCACATCCACCCTCCTGCCATCCGTCTCATCACGCAGCTGATGGAGGGATGAACCTCGTTCTGGACTTAGATATTTTCTACACTTACCTTATTTCTGTCGTTCCTTACTGGCTTTCAGCTGCTAGCTAGTGCTATGTTAAGTTGGGATAACCACAGCGATGTTAACGCTAACATAAACAGACAGAGAGTAACTTAAGCTAGGTTAGCACAGCTTTAGCAGTGCAGCGTAAATGTAAAGTTGACCGACACAACGAAACACGGGTCGCTATCATGACATGTGGAAAACAGAAAACTGAAACTGGAGACATGCTGAGTCATTCCTAATTGTACAACGTTGTTATAAATGTATCTGTCATCAAGCTCCGCCCACCCCTGTAGTGCTGCCTGGCTGAGCTACGTGAGGACGGAGGACTGAATGGAGTCAGAGCTCCATCTAGTGGACAAACGCCACAACAACATCATCTGCACGACTCCCGACACTTAACAGCTTTTACAGTTTCATGAGAAATGAAGAATATATCAGCGTTTATCTGCAAAATCTGGCAGATTATGTTCTATTCTACTCTGCAGACTTTTCTCCAATGCGACTTACATCTGATTAATTTTCTATTACTTCTATTTCTATTTGTTGGTTACTTTTGAAAAGGGCTATAATCGGCTGATTTAACCGGTGAGGGTAATTTATTAAAGAACAGAGGGAATTTATATTCCACCCTTCAACCACCTTTTTAACCATCACTGAAAGCTTAAAAAAAAAAAGAAATCAACATTAAGAGACCTGAGTGACGTCAGTAAATACTGACCAAAAAACAAATAATAAATTCATATTTAATCTTTAAATAAACAGAATAACTCATATCGGTGGGAACAGCACACTACCAGTTTTAGGCCAGTTCTCCCAGGATGCGTGTGCGCTGCGGTTTCATTTACACCTCCATCACGTCCAGATCTCGTCCAGCTCAGCAGCTCCGACAAGGCCATACAGGAAATCAGACACGCGCCGAGTAGCGTCTGGTAAATATGTAAATAAAGCCCCGTGCTGAACTTGTAAACATTACGTCATTAAGGGTCAGGGGGCTCGGTGTTTGTTTTCATCATGGACGACGAGACGTTCACCCTAAAGTGGAGAATCATGAGATTATCCACTTCTCTTCTGATTTTTTTCCCGGATGAAACCGCGGTGCACACAGACCCGGTGGACATCAGCCGCTAGCTAGCTCAGAAACTGGACTTGGTTAGCATGTAAACTACCGCCACCAAACGAGAACTAAACCACCTGAAGCCAAAGAGCAAGTCATCCTTCAGCCTAGCATCACTCACTTCTCCTCACCTGACCTCATCCTCCGCCTCTTCTTGCCGTGACATCTTTTGTAACACACATGCTCTCTGTTGTGGTTAGAGAGGGGCGGGGCTTGGTGACAGAGCGTACCAGTGTCTGCGTTTGTGATTGGTTGGGAGGAAGTAACGACTGTTGTATTAAGCTACATGATGGGCTATAATGAAAAAGGAAGGGAAACTATTTTTTTATTGAACTTTTTGAATCGACCCTTTTCCGTTCCGAACCACCACATGTCTGCAGAGCAATATATTACCATCGAATTATCGTCCAGCCGTAAAGACTTGGGCTGGATATCGTCACAAATTTCCTGAATCAGTTCGATTCATAATAGCCTAATTAGATTCAATTAAATTCGATTCGATATCGATTTCCAGCTAACTGTGTAACACCAGCTATTTTTCTTGAATATTAAAAACCTTCTCAGATAAATATTTTATAAACCACCGAGTGCATTTACTCAGTTACCTGGGACTAATCAGATTACTGTAATAATCTGATCTGACACATGCATTTTCCAGAACAATCCGGTGTTTCCCAGATTCCCAGCCAGAGATGCTGTGATGGAAACACTCAGGACTTTTAAAATGTCCTGATGAAGCTTCATCCAGCGGAGTCGCTCTAAATGTTCCTAAAGTTCACATCTCAGATACGTGTTGGTGTTAACAAAACCTACACAGAATACTGGATCCATTTAAAGCCGGAATACGACTCAGAAATTCCTACGATGAGCAGCTGTTTGCGTTACCGTGACGACCGTGATACTATCAGCGTAACACAGAGAAATCCTCCTTCTGCTACATCCTGGAGCGAGATGCATCCATCTCCACCTGCTGAGAGAATCTAGAAAACTTATCTTTCTGTCTGATTTCCAGCTGCTTGACGTGTTTCCGACACGTGCACTCTGTCCTCTGATGAAAACCCGTGTGTGCGTGCACGTGTCTGTGTGTGTGCTGACTGCCGTGGACACAGAGCAGCTATGACATGTCGTCATGGTAACCAGATAAACAGCATCAGCCTGTTTCCTGTTTGATAAAAGGACAAAGTGGAAACCTGCTCTAGAGGAAATGTGGCTTTAAATGACCATGTCGGATTTATTTTAAACTTCCTGCGTGGTGACATCACTTCCTGTTGTGGAATGTGGTGGGAATGAGGACATATAAAAAAATTAATCTCCAAGTTTTATGAATCGATATTGAATTTATTTCATTTGAATCCATTCAGATCAATAAATCAGACAGTTTTTAACCCAGCCCTAGTAAAGACAACTCATAATTTAATTTTTTTATCAATGTTTAAATGACCTGAGGCTGTAGTTTTGATTTGTGGAAGGTCAAGTTCTGGTTTGAATAAAAGACATGTCTTACTGTAAATGAAAAATTAGTTTAATTTACAAACACAGTTTTATTCTTACCTTAATATCTACTGTCTCGCCGTCATGGAAGTCCCGAGGAGCAACACCAGGAACATAGAAGGTCTGGACCACAGGCAGCAAATATAACAGCATCAAGGCCCACCACGTCTCCTGCAACATATGCAGCTAATCAGTCATCAACCACACAAAATACATAGCAGATGGGACCATTTCAAAGGACTATGTACATATAAAAGAACACACTGTAGTCTGCACTTCTGCTGTAACAGAGGGAAACAAAAAGAGAAGCTACACAATGACACAACCACAAGAAATTAAGACACACAAAACAAAGTTCAGCTTAAATGACTTCACATAAGCAACACCGGTTACCATCCAGAGGAGACCAGCAGAAGGGCCCCTGAGAAAAAGTCTGGGAACCTCTGCATTAAACCAGACAGTGTCTCAGATATTAATCCTTGCTGGCAGCATTATTTCCAGTTACACTACCGAAGTGATGGAAGGAGATCCCATCAAGTCCAGAAACGAGAACTCATCACTTTTGTGAAATGCATATATTTATGATTTTACTACGTCTAAGTAGCAATTCAAACAAATTCAGGAAGGTAAGAGAACTAGTTACAGGAAAACACTGTCAACTTTACATCAAGCACCACATGAGCTTAGACACAACCTCCTCTCAGGCAGAGCCAGATCTTCAATCATGATCACTACATAATCTAGACAGGCTTACTCCCACCAGCCACGGAAACGCTGGTCCATTTCTAAAAACGCTAGATTATTCAGATGCAGGATGCAGTCCCACGCTTCTGCTGAGGAAAAGATGAGGATCACCACGAGACCTTGACTAGAAAAATACGAACGGCTTCCACCAGATGAGGCTTTCAGTTTATGTTGTTTAACAAATTCTGTCAACTCAACAAGAAACTTTAAAACGTGACTGTCTTAGTTTACAAGAGAAATAAAAAACAGACAGCTTCAACTATCCCAGGACAGACATGAAAAAACATGTCCCTGCATCCACCCATCCATCCATCATCCATCTATCCATCATTATCATCCATCCACCTATCCATCCATCCATCCACCCACCCACCCATCCATCCACCCATCCATCCATCATCCATCCATCCATCATTATCATCCATCCACCCATCCATCCATCATCCATCCATCCATCATTATCATCCATCCACCCATCCACCTATCCATCCATCCACCCACCCATCCATCCATCATCCATCCATCATTATCATCCATCCACCTATCCACCCATCCATCCATCCACCCATCCATCCATCATCCATCCATCCATCATTATCATCCATCCACCCATCCACCCATCCACCCATCCATCCATCATCCATCCATCCATAATTATCATCCATCCACCCATCGACCTATCCATCCATCCATCCATCCACCCACCCATCCATCCACCCATCCATCCATCCATCATTATCATCCATCCACCCATCCACCTATCCATCCACCCACCCATCCATCCATCATCCATCCATCCATCATTATCATCCATCCACCCATCCACCTATCCATCCATCCATCCACCCACCCATCCATCCACCCATCCATCCATCATCCATCCATCCATCCATCATTATCATCCATCCACCCATCCATCCATCCATCCACCCACCCATCCATCCATCATCCATCCATCCATCAATCATTATCATCCATCCATCCATCCACCCACCCATCCATCCATCATCCATCCATCCATCCATCATTATCATCCATCCACCCATCCATCCATCATCCATCCATCCATCATTATCATCCATCCACCCATCCACCTATCCATCCATCCA
>JBAFTB010000015.1:32129918-32142375 GCA_037177355.1 Melanotaenia trifasciata
ATTAAATAGTGAAATAATGAAATAGATAAATAATTAATTAAATAGATAAATAATTAATTAAATAGTGAAATAATTATGTATGTTTTTACATATATTAATTATATATTAATTAATGATACATTTAATAACACATTTATGTATTTCATTATCATTTTAATTATTTAATGACACATTTAAGTAATTACTGACTGATATATTTATTAATTCATTGTGTCACTTTACGTCCTCCATAAATCTCAGCCCTGGTGATGACTGCACTGTCTCTGTGAGGGCCGAGCCGAGAAAACCAAGACCGTCTGGCCTCTGCGCTCCACCGTGGAGATGGTTCCGCTGCAGGCTCCCCTCTCAGGATGTCTCCACCATAACGTAAGAAGAAAAAAATCGTTTTCAAAATAAAATGCACTGAAAATCGGCCAACGGTGTGTTTTAACGCCGTCTCTCTATCTGGATCATGCTATAAATAAAATGAAGCACAATGATCAAACAAGCCTGTTTCCTTCCTGTTTCCTCATAAAACAACATACTTTTCATCTAATAAAACCCTTTGAATGTTTTTGGCAAAATCAGCTGATTTTAATGTGGAAAATATTGATAAGGGTGTGTGATTGGCCCAGCTCGTGGACCTTAAGATCTTAAGCTGGATGTTACGCATTTTCACTGATGAAACATGAGCAGTTATAGGTTCGTATTTGTCGAGTTGTTTTTATTTTAGATAACATCGCCGGGTTCTCCTCATTGCAGTTTAGACATTGTGTTCAATGTCAAATCTTTAAATTCAGGTCAGATTTTAAATATCTTGCACCACAAAGAAGTGAAAACAATTAAAACCGCATTATTTCAATGAGCCTGGAGTCATTAACCCCAGCGTGGTGGTAAAAATAACATCTGACAAGGATCCAGATGAAAAGTCTGTTGATGGTGAATAAAACTCAACATGAATGGACTTTTTCACAGTTACTGAAATGACTCCTGCTTAACGCCTCTGTACCGCTCATCTAATCGCTTTACAAACAAATAAGAGAGAAAATTGCCTCACAGTTGCGATTATTGATTATGCTGAAACAATTTATCAAAATGCATACGATATATAGTGTCACAGGGGTGACAAGACTGCTTGTGTGAGTGTGTGTGTGTCTGCAGCCCTGCCATTAAAGATAATTAGTCACAGGTGTGTGTGATGAGCAGAGAGAAAAGAGTGTGGCAGGGCTTCAGACGCGAGTAGTGTGTGGAAAGGAGCGGGTCCGACGGTCCACGGGGACTCGTGTACCAGGTTGAGGACGCATTGGAGACGTCCAGCGGGGTCAAGAGCGTGGACAGTGAGGACTGACCGAGTGACGGGACGGCCGTGGGAATTGTGGAGGGAGGAATGTGCGGCTCTGAGCTAAGTGTTTATTTTGGTTGCGTGGGCTCCGCTTTGCATGGACTAGATGTTTTCCTTCTTTGTTGGGCTTGAAGTGAATTGTTGTGTGACAGCGGTAGCCCTACTTTGACCAGACAGTGAAACCTGCAGAGTAATTCCTGCCGCCGGCCTGCTGAGTCACGGCCTGTCCCCTACACAGGTGTTCCAGCTTTCGGCATCCCCAGTGTGGAGGAGCAGCGGAGAAACAGAGACGCGCAGGTGGAGCCGTTGAGGGGGAGAGTCCGACAACCCCCCTCCTCTCAGCTAAGTGCTCCTTTCTGTCTTCATCTGGTGGCCTCTCGTGCAATACGATAAAAGATCAGTTAAAATATTACTCATTCGACTCACGGATTCCTTCCCCCCCCTTGGTACAGGATCAATGGGACCCGGTCACATATAGGAGCTGCCAGTAGAGGGCCACCCCATTACTTGGACTTGGCTGAGGCCTGGCTTCTACATTTTATTTCTCTTTTACCTTGTTTTTATAAAGAACTATAATAAACATTTATTGGTGGGATATCTGTTGCATGTTCTTTCCTATAGTGTACTCCCTCTCGGACCTACAGCTGGTATATCAGGGCTTTCCGCCCTGTGACAATAGCTTAAACTATTAAATGTCTTATTTAACACTCTGTAGATTCATCCTTGAATGTCCTTACAGAACTCATCGCTGTACTCGATACGAGAAGCTTCATTGGTTGCAGCCTGACGAAAGACAACGTGCCATTGGTTGCAGTTTATTTTTCAAATCTGCTCTTTTTGTACCTCCATATCTAAAATGTTTTTTTAGTTCTTTTCACGCCGACCTACTCCTTACGAAGGTCAGAAAATCTCTCCTTCACTGTTCCTTTAGTTCAGAAGGAGGCAGGTCGGCGGTCTTCCTCCTTTAAGGCTCCTGAAGACTGGAACCATCTTTCAGGGCAACAACGTCCTCTGGCCACCCAGCTTACTCAGTGCTCCCCTTAAACAGTCTGTCAGTGTTTGTAACGCTGTTTTCCTTCCTTATGTGTTAATCTGCACTTGTGTAAATTGTTACTGAACTAAACTTCTGTTATTTGAACTGAATGGGCTGGAGAAGAGCGAGACTGTTCACTGACTGTCCTGATTCAGTGTTAGACGCTGTGTCGTGTGTTCTGTACTGCATGCTTGTTGTAGTACATGTGAACTATTATGTCTTTTATTTGTCCCCCTTGCAAACAAGATGCTACATCTCAAGGGGTTGAAATTGAAATAGAGGTTTTAACACAAAATTAAATGTCCGCAATAGTTTTTGCATTTTACAGGTTTACACGTGGCATCTGATATGTAATACCTTGACATCTTGCTTTTATACATGCAGTTCTGTCTAATGTTTTTCCCCCCAAAGCCACCATTTATTTTTCCATTTATTTGTGCTGCATCAGTGAAACCCACCAACTTACCTTTAGTCATCATGGTATAAACAGGGAGCAGGTTAGAGATGTGTTTAAGAGAACCTTTACCACATACGACCAAATTAGTGGTCTATGCGGTTTTGGAGATAAATTCACAGACAGAAGTGCTGGTGGATTATAACTGAATAAATAAAAAATACATGAATATCCATCAGCTGGAGATGCTGCTACTTCATCTACTGGTGACGTATTTTGTGGGATTTGGACCTCTGACCGCCTACCCCTGTTAACACGATCATTCCCACATCATCCATATTTCATCGTGAGTACACATTGGCTGGCTCTGACTCTTGAAGAGGACAGTCAATCTTTTTTCCACTCTTACGGATTTCTTCATTTTACTCATTATCCTAGGTCTAATTATTTTGAAAAGGATGCTCTCCAAAAATTTTATATCGTAACTTCAACTTCAACGTGTTTTCAGCTGCCTGTGGTCAGCACTGTTTGATCTGTCATGGAGCCTGCACGGTTTCCCCTCGACCTGTATGATCATTCTACGCCTCTGATTTCGTTCAAAATGATGCTCGAGCCTCAGACTTTGTGAAGTAATGTGTCAAAGCTAGAAGCATATGTTATAATGCCATGAATCCTGTTCATTACAAATGTAAATGGCCCTATTGTGCTTGTTTCAGGCTAATTTATTTTAATACGCGAGTCCACAACGTTGGGAATTATTCCAGCATTTTTCATAAACCCCTTTATTTTATATGGATCCTCTCCGTAGGCCCTCAGATCGGCCTCTGTCTGAATCCAGCAGAATGAGACTCTTCCACCCTGAGCCCCGCCTCCCCCTGAGGTGGGCTGCCTCTGATTGGTCAGCTGTCGGGGGTGTTTTTGTCATAGAAACGCTGGTGGAGATTGTAAACAAACCGAAGTATTATAAATGTTCAATAAACAATGTCAACACAAAACATACAGCCATACATGTTCGAACCCGAATCAGACCCCGAAAACCAGAGTGAGCAACTTGCAGCGACTCAGCAACTTGCAACGACTCGGCAACCTGCAGCCAATCAGCAACCCACAGCCACTCAATAACCTGCAGTAAGGAATGCAGCGGGACGCATCTGGTTGGTAAATAATCTGCTCACCAGCTATAGTCTGATATACCGCTGTTTGCCGTCCTTCACTCTCCTTATATATTTGTACATGTCCCTGTTAATAGATGTATAGCTTCTCTATTTTGTACAGGACCGTGGAACCTGAAATAACTAAAACATGTATGGGCTACCCGTATCACAATAAGATGAACAATACCCTAACAACATAGCTGTGCTTTCTCCACTAACGTCCAGTCATGATGATGCCACTAACGATAAAAAGGCTCCAACTAGGCTGAAACCATTTATTTGCATCTCTGGAAACTCGACGTCGCTCCTTTTCCATCATTTTCTATGGAACTTGCATGATGAGGTGAAAATGGCTGCCCTCCTCCAGCCAAGCGACAGGCCACATTCATGCATGTGAAATGTTGCGCTCGTTCACGCAGACGTGCACACGGGGGCGACGCAACACAAGAAAATAGAAAAATGTTCCATTTTTGTGAGTCGTTACTAAATAATCCACCAGCTCCCAGAGACACAGAAAGACCAACTTTAAAAACAAAACTTTTTCTCAATTAACACAGTGAACAACCCGGGTTTTAAGAACCTCATCAACACTTTGGCCTGGATGATGAGGCTGGTGTGAAGCACGTGGCTACAGTCCAATGTTTCGCCATGTTATGGACCTGTGGTCAAGCTGCACCATAGAGCCATGTAGAAATATCACGCTTCATTTTACTGACGTGGATTTCAAGGTGAAAAAGAAATGTGTCCAATATCATTTTTCCAGATCAGACGGGGCAGAAAAGCAGCTGGTCTGAGACAAGCTAGAGCTACGGGGACCTGGAGGAAAGATGCTGGTCTGGATTACCACCGACAGCGCTTCAAATGCCACGCTGACCCCACACGCTGCTACGTTTGTAACGTTTCCATCTACAGTGCTGATCGCTAACTTTCTGCTCCTCAGTACAGGTGTGTTACCTGCTGGTAGCGATCAGGTAAAGTGTGGCTTCATTCCTTAAGTTTGACCGTTACTCACACACTATGAAAACCAAACAGACAACTTCTTCAGTTTTACTACCAGCTTGTGGTTCAGGATTGGAAATGTGGTCCTTGGTAACAGACCCTCCTTCCAGCTCAAGCCTGGTAGCAGGTCCCTGGTTGAACCGGCCCTCATTCCTCCAGCATCTTCGGTGAAGCGTTGGTCACAGATACAAACGTTGGAGCAATTTTGTGTCTGGCTTCCAGAAACAAATCCCATCCACTGCTGTCTGACCGTTGCTTCCTTCAGGAACTTGAACAAATGCAGCTTTCCTTACAGCCGGGGAAGCAGTTCTGGTGCGACATGTTGACCCTGAAAACGCTGCAGTGTCCACCGCCGCGTCCTCCACCGCCGCGTCCTCCACCTTACACTGAGCAGTGAAGGTGGGCGTGGCTTTCCTCTTGTAAATGTGTAGAATCTAGAGAAGTTGACCAATCACTGAGTTTTTAGTGCCATGGAAACTGAAGGTAAAGACACTGGAAAAGTCAGACTTGCGTTTATGTGATGAGAACGGCGGCGCTCACTTGTCTGAGGATTCAGCACCAGAACCCTGTAGAAAGCTCAAACATCCACATAGCATGACAGGGCCCCTGTATGATTGTTAGACTGTAAAATTATTCTTTCTTTTTTCTTTGTTTGTGTTTGCTGAAAATGTTTAATGACTCAAACTGTAAAACAAATTTCCCCCAGTCGAGGGCTTCCCGGTTTTGGTTATTGATTGTGTCTTTTTCTTCTTTTTAGGCTTAACTGTAACTGATTAATCTTAAACAGAATATAATATGTGTCTTGTATATGAAAAAATAAATGAAATGAAATGTTTCCCTACCTCTGCCGCTTCAAAACCTGTAGGCTTTTGGTTTAACACGAGACCCTGATATTGTCCACAAACGTGATAGTTAATGATGGAGGTCGAAGGAGAGTCAGCTCAGTCAGCGCATCTACAAAACTGTTCCAGCCTGTAGGCCTCAGAGCTGGGATTTTAAAGTCTTTAAAGGTTTTTGAGTAAATCAGTCCTACGGGAGCCTTTCACAACATTCCCTCGATTCTTTCTCCGTATAACCCTGGTTAGTTTCAGAAAATGTTTTCAAGATGTACGTTTGGGGAGAGATTGCAGCAAATCGCTCACCGTTCTGTCCGAACCCGGCTGCCTCCTTTCTGGCTGACTCGGTCCGACTTTGGATCCTCACTCTGGGTTTTGAGTTGCAGGGTTAAAGTGATTCTCTGAATCGCTCTTGCTCGCCTGTCTGATGGTTGTTGTCTCCAGCTGAGCCAGACGCTTTAACCGATGGATGAGACGAGGAAGATTTAAATCAGCCAGCAGTTGGATCAGTTTCTTCAGCTTTTTTAGTTTTTGATACTGCCAAGGGTTTAACGGGATGTTTCCTGTCAGAATATTAAGAGCAGTACTTCACCCAATGAACCAACGATGAACCAAATAAGGAAGGCTAGACTTGAAGGAAATTAAATAATCAACAAGAGAACAGAATTCCTGGTCAAAGATTACGCTTGGAGACATTTGAACACAGTAATAAATCCAGAAGTTCCGTCCTGGGCTCTGTGCCCTGCGGACCTGCTGGGCCTTTGGAGTCTCGGGCTCCCCCCCGTCTCCCCCTGATGCTTCGGGTTATGGCGTGGTCACGCCCCCCTTGCAACCACACGTTTTATCTTTGTGGCATGGTCACACATGCATGTTCATGGTCACACGTGCATGCTAACAAACGTGCTCGTCTCTCCATCCGCTTCCAACTAGATGTTGCTGATGTTTGTGTGTTGGTACGTTTCTCTACAGGTATGTTTGATGACTGTTTGATTTCATCATTATCATATTTTCTTTATGTATCGTGTAGTACTGTGGTAGTTTATAGTGTTTTTGTGAATACTCATGTGATTTAGGAGCCTAGACAACTTTTATTTCCATCTTTCAATTCTAACCTTTTCTCTCTTTCTCTGTTCCTCTGTCTCTCTGTCAGATTTGGCACCGACATACAAGACTAAAGAAAATGAGATTATAATAAAAACTTATATTTATATAACATGTCTGCCTTGGTAGAGCAAATCTGTCTGGCGAAATATGGCACACAGGATGCTGGATAGGACAGGGTTAAAAAAAGAAAGAAGAAGAAAAGAATATTAAGAGCATTTACTGACAAAGCCTGTAAAAAGTCAGGTGAACAATCAGGCTCATTATTTTCTAGAAAGTTACAGAACATTACCTCATTTTTAAAACAGAATGGAACAATAACCTCTTTTCTTTTATTACCTCTCTATCATTGTCCGCACTCTTTTCTCTTCATGAATCTCTTTTTCCTGACTGGTCACGACCTATCTTGATGAACAACCCATCAAACCCCTCATCTTAAGGTCAAAGGTTGTGTTAAAGGTTGGGATGTGAAACATGTCCTATCCAGTACAGCCACCTCCCTCTCCTCACCCCTCCTCTTCCCCTCAACCACTCCCCTTTTACGCATCATCAAACACTGGGACCTTAATCAGAAGCAACTATTTATATATCTTTAATCTCTCTTACTTATGATGATTTAGTACCACTATAACAACTGGTAAATAAATGAAAATGATATTTAAAATGATTAAAATGTTCATAAAAAGGCAGACTGGGAGGGCCAGACATGTGAATGGGGGACCCTTCCCTCCTGAGGTCCAACCAGAGCAACCACAGACATGGAAAAACCATTTCCAGGTGGTCTGATTGGTCAGGAGATGGTGATTTTATACTAGTTGATCTCTTGAACAGAACATAACCTTCCCGGGGTGGATTAGCTATTCAGCGTGAGTTACCATGGTGATTTACCCTGGTAAGAAGTAAACCAGCTTGACATGGTGGAAAAACCTGGGTTAACCCTGAAGTTACATCCATAGTACAGAAATCTAGTTTCCTCCTCATGAAATCCACCAGGATCTCGTTCATTTGGTATTTGGGATCCGGCTACTCTCTGCAATGGCTGAGAAATGGGGATCTACTCCCACCCTCTGGTGTGGTGGATCAGAAAGTCCCTGATCCAGTAAAAGTTGAGGTTAGCCTGTCGGGGATGATTGTGTGACCAGTGAGACCAGCGTAGGACCCTGAATCTCCATCAGACCCCGGGGAGACTGAATAGGTCCCTGAACCTCCATCAGACCCCAGGGAGGACAGCGTAGGTCCCTGAACCCCCATCAGACCCAGTAGGACCCTGAACCTTCATTAGAACCTGGAGAGACTGAATAGGTCCCTGAACCTCCATCAGACCCTGGTGAGACCAGCATAGGTCCCTGAACCTTCATTAGAACCTGGTGAAACCAGCTTAGGTCCCTGAACCTTCATTAGAACCTGGGGAGACCAGCGTAGGACCCTGAACCTCCATCATACCCTGGTGAAACCAGCTTAGGTCTCTGAACCTCCATCAGACTCCAGAGAGATCAGCATAGGTCCCTGAACCTCCATCAGACCCTGGTGAGACCAGTTTAGGTCCCTGAACCTCCATCAGACTCCAGAGAGATCAGCATAGCTCCCTGAACCTCCATCAGACCCTGGTGAGACAAGCATAGGTCCCTGAACCTCCATCAGACCCTGGTGAGATCAGCATAGGTCCCTGAACCTCCATCAGACCCTGGTGAGATCAGCATAGGTCCCTGAACCTCCATCAGACCGGCGCAGGACCATGAAATCACTCACAGAAGAAGACGCGCCGTCCCGTGCACGTTTCAGATGTTCCTGTATGAAGATTTTGGCTTCTCTAGGGTACATGTGGATCAGGCCATAAAAGACTCACTACAACACGTCTGACCATCTGTTGCAATGAATCGTTTTGGGATTTGGGATGAATATTTTTTACCATCACGTTGCTGCTAATGTCAAATAGGAAGAAGAAAACCTTTTTTAGTTTTTATTCAAACTCTGTACAATGAAGCAACATTTTGTATTGAATTACACGGTTGAGTCCACAACAATTCACAAGCCTATAAAAGGTACAGTAGCAAGGGAAAAAAGCTGGACACCAGTGTTGTTTGTGAGCAAGAAATCTGCCTCCAGAGCAGCAGTTTGTTGTGTGTTTCTTCACATTAACAGGCTTTTAGTCCTCACTGACATCTAAAACTGTGTGATCAGGAAGGAACCGGTGGGATGTAGCGATGGTTGTACTGATAACCACATTTTATTCTGGTTCTGACGTGGTTGATGCAGTGCAGATGTTCACTGACAACCAGCTGAATGCGACGAGTATGTGATATTAAGCTGTTCAATACGCGAATGCTGTCAGTGAGAAGTTGTAGATGTTGTCAGCCGCCATTGGGAAGATTAAAACACAGCAGAGATTAAAACACTCAAACAAAACCATAACAGTTCCACCTCATTTAAGTTTACATGATTCAGACTCTTCGTGTTTAAAAACTAAACTAAAACCTCAATTATTCAAAGCAGGAACTGCAAACTAAATTATTTTGTCAGATAAAAGTGCACATGAGATCCCATTTTGCAGCGTTGCCTAGGAAACCACCAAAATGAAGGTCTGTAACTTGAGAAGAAAGCTGTGGAAATGTATATTTTAGTACAAATCAAGAGAATTTCCACAGCATAAGCATGTCCTTTCCACTCCTAAACCTAACCAAGTAGCTTTACTGCTTAAATTCAACCAGGAACGCATTGCCTCATCCTCACCGAGCGGCTGCGTCCTGAGTGAAACCCAGAGAGAAGACTGATGAAGGAAAACAAGAAAAATCGACCCACACATCTCCTTCCTTCTTCTGAAGTTTACTGTTGGGTATATCATAATGTTCTGGAAACTCTACAGTCACATCTCAAGGAAGCGACCTGAGATCGGAGAACTCGATGGCATTTCCAATCCAGCCAAGTCTCACCGTTTGTTATTTCCCCCTCCCCTACAGGTCGAGAGTCTGGGTGTCATCCTCAATAGCACACTTTCCTTCAATAACATCACCTGTCAGCCTACTTTTATCTCCACAATGTCACCCATTCACGCCCCTCCCTCATGCCCCCCACTGCTTCCACCCTCCTTCATAGCCACGTCTCGCCTGGACTAAAGCAGCTCCCTTTGACCTGGTCTCAGAAAACTTTACACAAACTGCAACTGGTTCAGAAATCATCAGCTCGTGTCATAACTAGAACTCCATTTTCCCACCACGTCACACCTGTCCTGCAATCCCGCATTCACTCTAAAACCTTACTACTGTTCCAAGCCCCTCCGTCATCTCGCCCGTTTGCACTCTTAGATGCTCTTCCTCCACCTGTCTCACTGAACCCCACTCACATCTTACCTTCATGGATCTCCATCTGGAACCCACCTCCCCTCTGACCTCCCCCACATCCACTCCCAAACTCATCTTTTCTAGCTCTGCTGCTCTGTGATCCTCCCACGTCACGTTTTCTGCTTTTCATTTGTTCTTGTTCTTTTAACTCCTTCAATTTGACTGTTTTTTACTGTATTTTATGTATATTCTACTTTAAGGGGACCCTGGGTGTCATGAAAGGCACCCAGAAACAAAATGTATTATTATTAATATAAAATCATTTATAAAATTTATAAATAAACTACCTTTGCACTTATTTTTTCTTTTTATTTTGTGTGAGATACTTTAGCCAAGTCTCACCGGAAAACATGTAGGTTTTTCAATATCCCTCATTTTAATTTCATTTACATTTTTTTAAATAATTGCTCATGTATATGAACTGCATGAATACAGCGGCACACATTCTCACCCACATGACGTCTCACATGACGTTTTATCTGCCAGTGTTCTGCATCTTTTACTTCTCATCTCTTTGTGTTCTAAATAATAAGAATAATAATTGTGTCACATTCCATGGCAGGAGATCGTAAGATATCAATAGTTTACGTGACATTTTAACTCAACCACGTACATTTATTAGGCCCCACCCATCCCCCAGCGAGACCGACAGGTAGAAAGGTCTCAGTCATTGGTGGCCGACTGAACAGCATCAAACATCAACAAAGAAAATAATTTTCTGAAGCAGCTTTTGGTGACACGTAAGCAGACGATCTTTCATCGTCGTGGTTCAGATAGTCCTGGTCAGGCTCAGAGGAGAACGCTGGAGTCCCAGGTCCAGTCCCAGTGACGTCCTGGTAAATTAAACATCATTTGCAGATTCGCCCCCCTTCATCCTCCTCTTCCAGCCTGCACTAAAGCTGCTTGTTCCATTTAATAATTCATTTAAATGTCAAAAACCTGCTTCTGGCCCTACGAAGCCAGAATCAAAATGAAGGCAGGACTTTGGTAAAACCGTGTATGTTCTCAACAGGTTATTTAAAATACTGTTGTAAAGCCAGTTTGATAGCTATATTGATTAAATCTGAAGCGTACCATATGAAGCGGCATGATGGTGAACCCCTGTGGAGACCCGTGTGGCAAAGACAGTATGTTTTATGTTTAGCAAAAACCTGAATTAAACATAATTCTTGTAGGCTCATTTTCAACTTGCTTATATAAACAAAAAGGAAAAACCAACTGATCAACGTTCTCCAGCTAAAAGTGATGATAACAGCATCACTGCGTCATACACACCTCATACCACTTCTTTCATTTCACAACTCACAGCCTTACTGCCTACTTCATTTTCAGCCACGAGCTAAAGCCGTCTTCTCCCTGAACACTTCCTTCTGCGAGTAGGAACCTAGCAAGCAAACAGCAGCATGGCAACGGAGTTGGATCATTTCTGCACATTCTGCAGAGCTAAAAAGAGCGAATGCAGCTGATGAAGAGGAAAATAAGGTAGAACGTTAAGCTGCTGCGTGTTTGCAGGGTGTGCACGCTGCATCAGATAGCATGCTGCGTCAGGTTGTGTCAGTTTTGTGTTTACAGCTTGTTGTGCAGCCTCATGTCGCACAAAACATAAATGGCTTCCAGCAGATGTCTGTAAACTGGCGATGACGTCTTTAGCTAGGGCTCCTTTCCTCGGTTCGCACTGTGATCTTGATCCTCCTTTCCTTTCGGATGTCTGCAAAAGAAAAACAATTGGTCAGAAATCTCTTTTGTTGAGGAGGACAGTTCTGTCTCAATTATTCCCAACATGGTAACTGCTAGCAGAGTTCGCACTAATCATGCTAACTCTGCTAGCAGTTACCATGTTGGGAATAATTTAAAAGTCTAGAGTCACAATGATACATGAAAGTGAAAGAAGTGTAAATGTGATGTGAAGAAAGAGAAAATGAGTTTAACACCAACATGGCATGTATATCGCAGCTTTCACAGCCAAACTATTGATGAGCGCATCGATGCTTTCATGTCAGATTAAATCGGATATTTTAATAAATGTGGAGACACGTCTGCTGATACAAACAGAACATTTGTTTTCACTTCGGAGACTTTTAGGTAATAAAAGTGTGTGTGAAGCCACAGTGTTTTCCTTCTGTGTCACATGATTTATTTATTTATTTATTTTTTTAAATGCCGCTGCCGGAAACGGCTGCCTCACCAGTATCTCTTACGCACCCGAGTGATTCTTTCTTTCTTTCTTTCTTTCTTTCTTTCTTTCTTTCTTTCTTTCTTTCTTTCTTTCTTTCTTTCTTTC
>JBAFTB010000015.1:32153188-32163250 GCA_037177355.1 Melanotaenia trifasciata
ATAAAACAAGCCTTTATACAAGAAAGCATAAGCCCCCCCCCCCCAAAAAAAAAAAAAAAATATATATATATATATATGTATAAAAATACTAATTAAATAAGCATCTGGCTTGATGTTGCTGTGGGGAAACAATATGCCCACCCACCCATGACCACAAAGAGCACCATC
The DNA here is from genome assembly GCA_037177355.1 of Melanotaenia trifasciata. Lineage (NCBI taxonomy): Eukaryota > Metazoa > Chordata > Actinopteri > Atheriniformes > Melanotaeniidae > Melanotaenia > Melanotaenia trifasciata. Next base: position 32,153,357 of record JBAFTB010000015.1, read on the forward strand.
ACTGAAACCACCCTGATTACGTTTGGCCAGGGTCCCCACCACAGCCATAGGGCTGCAGTGCAGGACCTCTGCAGACCGAGCAGGCAGAGCCCCCAGTGGGGTGGACCCCCCTGAGGAGAACACTGGAGTTAAACACGGTAAAACCTAAAAACACTAACAGACAAAAGCAGAAGTTTAAAAGATACATAAAAAAAAATTTTTACTGAAATTGAAAAGTAAAAGAGACTAAATAACATAAATTGATAAAATAACTACATAAATGAAAAATAAATAAAAGAATTAAAGCACAAATAAATAATCACAATAAAGATTCAGTTTAAGTTAAGCTAAAAAGTCTTGAGCCTTTTTTAAAAAGCATCAACAGTCTCTGCAGCCCTGAGGCCCTCTGGCAGGCTGATCCACAGACGAGGACCATAGTGCTGGAATGAGGCCTTACCATAGGTTTTAGTCCTAACTAACCAAAAGGCCAGTACCAGAGGACTTCGGGGTCTGCAAGGGCTCATAATTTAAAAGAAGGTCATATAAATAAGAACCTTAAAATCGATCCTGAGACGCACGGGGAGCCGATGCAGTGATTTTAAACCTGGTGTGATGTGTTCTTTCTGGTCCTCGTCAAACCAGTGCTGCTGACTCCTAGAGTAGTTGCAGGTCAGAAATAGACGACCATCTATTTTTAACCTGGTCTTTTGGGAAGACCAGATAGCAGGGCATTACAGTAATTTAATCTACTAGAAATAAAAGCATCAGCTCCTTGGTGCTGGCAGAGAAAAGGACAACTCTGGTGATGTTTTAAGATGGTAAAATCCTGTCTTTGTGACGTTCCTAATGTGTGGAATAAAATCCTGCTTCGAGTCAAAAAGGACGCCCAGATTTCTCCCACAGAGAACATTTCAGTGCCGTGTCTCCTGATGACATCCCCAGAGGCCACGTGGACAGATTAAAATTGGGCCTGAAACTGATCCTTGGGGAACCCCACACTGGATGTAATGGTCCGTGAAGAGCAGGTCCATACTTACTAAAAATAGTCAATTCGGAAGACAGGAATAAAACCAGTTAAGAACAGTACCTGAGAGGCCCACCAGACTTCTGAGTCTATCTGATAAAAACTGCTAGTCAACTGTAGGAAAGGCGGCGCTTAGATCCAGTAGAACCAGGACAGAAAGTTTCTGCGAGTTAGTTAAATTAGATATTGTTAGTTAAAAGATCATTCTCGTCTCTGTACTGTGGTTTGTCCTAAAACCAGATTTATATTTTCTAAACTCTTGTGTTTATTCAAAAACTCTGCAATTGAGTAAAAACAGCCTTTTCTATGATTTTACTTAAAAATGGTAAGTTGGATACAGGTCGGTAGTTATCTAGAATGTCTGGGTCTAAGTGACTCGTCATCAGAAGAGGCCTCACCACCGCTGTTTTACAGGCAGGTGGGAAGACACCCGTCTAAAGGGAGTAATTTACCATGTCTAAAAGCTCACGCTCAAAGAAACCATAAAATGCTTTTAAAAGCGGAGGGAAGGGGGTCTCAAAGGCAAGTTGTGGGTTTAGTTGGGAGAAAACTGGACCAAGCATCTTTACATAAAATATAATCTATCTTACTTTAATTTTATGCTTGAATATTCAAAGTTCTGTACAAATCTTCTGTTTGTGACATCTTTATTATTTCTGTGTTTTATTCTAAATTAGGTCTCTATATGTTAATGTACGCCCAGTTTAAATAAAAGCTTGATGAACTTGAGTAATGCACAAAGAAACACAAGGATCTTAAAGCCTCTAAATATTTATCATTGAAGATTTTCTACTCACTTAAGTGCTGCTCTTAAGCCCCTCATCTCATCTTTAAGTCTTATGTTCTCTTTCTTAAGGTTGGTAATCTCTGTAGCTACAGGACAAGACACAAGGATACAAGCATGTCATCAGAAACAGCAAAGAAGAAAAGATCAGGAAGGAGAATTGTTGATTTGCACGGGTGTATAGATTGTTAAGACAAACTTACCAAGTATGGAGAGGTGCTGGAGGCTCTGTATCTGCGAGGCTTCAAATTCCTGCTGTCTTCTCTTGGCTACCTCCTGAGTTACTGTACACCTGTCACACAAGCCCGCCCTCAGTCTGCACAGGTAGCAGGAAGTCACATCAGAAAAGGAGCTCAAGTTAGTTCAAAACACCACATTAACCTTTAAATGCTCTTTGTGTCTTCCAGTTGTAGAATAAGCTACACAACAATTTTGCATTGCTACTGACATTTACAGTTGCTGCTTGGAGTCAGGGGTCGGGTTAACCCCTTATCGTCAGGGGTCGAGTTAACCCCTTATCGTCAGGGGTCGAGTTAACCCCTGATTGTCAGAGGTAAGGTTAACCCCTTTTTGTCAGAGGTAATGTTAACCTCTTTTCGTCAGGGTTGGGTTAACCCCTGATTGTCAGAGGTAAGGTTAACCCCTTTTTGTCAGAGGTAATGTTAACCTCTTATCGTCAGGGGTCGGGTTAACCCCTTATCGTCAGGGGTCGGGTTAACCCCTTATCGTCAGGGGTCGGGTTAACCCCCTTATCGTCAGGGGTCGGGTTAACCCCTTATCGTCAGGGGACGGGTTAACCTCTTATCGTCAGGGGTCGGGTTAACCCCTTATCGTCAGGGGACGAGTTAACCTCTTATCGTCAGGGGTCGGGTTAACCCCTTATCGTCAGGGGTCGGGTTAACCTCTTATCGTCAGGGTTGGGTTAACCCCTGATTGTCAGAGGTAAGGTTAATCTCTTATTGTCAGGGGTCGGGTTAACCCCTTATTGTCAGGGGTCGAGTTAACCTCTTATCGTCAGGGGTCGGGTTAACCCCTTATCGTCAGGGGTCGAGTTAACCCCTTATCGTCAGGGGTCGGGTTAACCCCTTATCGTCAGGGGTCTGGTTAACCCCTGATTGTCAGAGGTAAGGTTAACCCCTGATTGTCAGAGGTAACGTTAATCTCTTATTGTCAGGGGTCGGGTTAACCTCTTATTGTCAGGAAATTAATCTGTAATTCGTTTGTAATGCCTAATTCAATGGCAGTAATAAAGGCTCCCACAACCTGCAGAAATGTGTGACATGAACAGAATTTGTATTAAAACACTGCAAGCTAGCTTTCTGCGTCAACTGCTTTGTGACCAGAGCAGCAGATTTTAGTGTCAGTTTTAAAAGAAGTCCAAATGAAACAGGGCTGAAACAATATTCTAGCTCTTGGAAGGAAGCTCTGCAGGTTTCATCTTCTCTTCTCAAAATCTAGTCTAGTGGTAGATCAGTTAGCAAAACTTTGGCTCTTTCAGATTTGCTCATTTGTTCTAGTTGTTTTTTGTGAATGATCACCCTGTAACTAACGTGGCCACTAACGCCGCCGGCAACAAGCAGTTGGGGTTTCAGCGCTTACGGAGAGCATCATCCGTACCTGTTTTCCAGAGTCTTGATGTTCTCGGTGAGTACTCGGTGCTGCTCTTTCATCTGCTGGTTTCTGGTGAACAGCTCCTCCATTCGCTTTGTTTCACTGCAGACACAGATGTACTTCAATACCACAGAAAAGCTCAGAAATATTCTGTTTGCTCTGCCGCAAACTCCTCTTCTGCAGAGACAGAGGTGTCATTTTGCAGAACAGTCATCTCAAGTATTCATTAAACATTTTGAAAGTACCTTCGAATTTTAGATATCTGTAACGTAGTGAAATTTTAATTAAAAAAGAAGAAAAATTAAAAGTTTATTATAAAATGAAACATGTTCTAGAACTAAGTTACACTACAAAACAATTATATTTATATTAAGTTTAAAACCACAAAATTCTGTTTAACTACAAAAACTTTTTTCTGAATACATAAACAATAACTAAATGAAAGGATGAGAATTATGTAGGAAAAGTGCTTTTAGCCAAATTTAAAGTCTCTTAGTTGCTACTTTCTGCTCCTGAATGAAGCATTTCTAAACGTTTTCTAGAGGATGTCACGCCTTATTAACGTTGGCATGTTTTAAACCCTGACCCCATGGCGGAGGCCAGGACCGGCCCCCTAAGCAGAGTTTAAGGGTTTAGCCTGGAAAAGCAAAGCCCCGAACTCTGCTTATTAGTTGAAACCTGCAATGCAAAGATGTTTTTTCTTGTAGCTTTTAATAACTTTGCAGCTACAGAAACTTTTTTTTCTTAACAAAGCTTTAGACATGTTATCTGACTAGTTTTACAACATTTCTGCAGACTTTAGCTTTGCAGGGGAAATACATGTTGCACTAAATTCTAGGAACTTTTGCTTCTGGCAATGTTGCTGGACATAAGTTCTTAGAAAACAGAAGTAGTTGGAGTTCTTTCGGTGCTATTCACTCCCTACTGGTGGTGAAGCGCCATAAGATGCTGTGACAGCAGGAGACTATTCGGTAACCAAACCTCTAAATTAATCAGCTGACGTCGCCTAAATATAAGCAGCTACGATGCCAGATGGATGAAACTCGTGTTTACAAGGAAAATATTTCTTCAGTGTGGCTGAAATCGTGGTGATGCTTTTACACGGACTCTCCATTTATTCAGAAGGAGACTTGCCATAGAAAGTGGCTGGCTGTTAAATGGCAGAAAATAAAACAAAAGAAGGAAAAGAACTTGGCTTTCCCAACTTTTTCCCCAAACATAACCAGCACTTAGTGTTAAAATTGTTCTTTCCAGCTCTGGGTTCTGTCCAGGTGACTGTAGATAAAAGTCCATTTCCCCACCGAAATTAGTTATCAGAAATGGGGCATTATTAAAAGGGTTTAATCAAACTGTTTAGAAATCGTCTCCTCTGAGGTCTCCAACTAAAACGTGTCCACCACAAACCAGATAGAAGTTTGCTGTGGAACTGCTTGCATCACTTGTGAGCAATGTGAGCATGTGCAGAAAGAACACATTCAGAGAAACAATCACATGAGGTGAGTACATGCTAACGTCCTCCTCAATTTTAATTTATGAACAAATCCAAGACGTTCCAGTGGAAATGGTTAATATGCTGATTAGCAGGTAGTAAGTTGTGTTAAGAAGAACTGTGGTTTGGTGGTGCAGAGATGGTTTTACTTGACTCACGGTTGGGTTTATAAAACAGCATCTGTATTTGGACTCTTACGTTTCCCGTCCGCTTTGCCTTTGTTCAAGGAAATAAAGATTTAGTGACTCCGTAAGAGACATGAGCTTCCTTCCATGATCCAGATGAAGGACCAGCATGCCAGCCTGCCTGCCCACTCCACTCCCTGCCTGCAGAAACTCCATGCCTGCCCTGGACTAAACACTCTTTTGCTTTAAACCTTGCTGTCCAGACATGTAGCTGTAGACACTTCCTATAAGAAAAACACTCACCAGCCCTTCTTGTTGGACAGCTCTTTGACTTTTACCTGCCACCCTGGAGATAAAGCAGAAGCACAGCTGATAAGGAGGACTTGATGTGGAATAGTCAGTCAAGCTTTCGTCTCTTCCACTCACCCTCCACCTCTCGCTCGTGGACCTCCTGCAGCTTATGCAGCAGCTCAATGAAACTCTCCATTGTCGCCCCTGAGATCGACTCTATGACAGAAGTAAAACATTAATAACACCTAGTCATCAAAGCACCAGAAACACTTCCAACACACAAACAACTTCTGGGGGGCGTGCCATGTAGGGCACGGTGGGCGGGGCTACGCATATGGCCGCTCCCCCAGCATGGCATGGTTACTGCCTCTCAGGTGGGCTTTGTGGCTCGTTGTCCTCTTGCCTGTTGGAGCTGTCTCCCACAGGGCATGGTAGGAGGGTTGACGGTGATGTGGGTGTATGAGAGCAAGTGTTGGAGACTGGAGGGGTGATGGTGGCAGGAGGTGGGCAGGAGGGGAGGACGGATGGAGGTGGATGGAGGGGAGACTTTTAGGTGATTGTCTGCTTAGTTTACCTGTAAAAGGTGTAGGAAATTCTCTGTTGTGTTTCTGTACAGGTGTAGCAGCTGCTTGTCTGAAGCTTGTTGCTTCTATCTGCTGGATCTTTGTCTCTTCCTTTTCTTTGCTCTCCTTTTCATTTCTATTCACTCTTCATCCATTTTTCTGTCCTCTCTGGTCAGGTCCAGCAATTTTATGGAAATTCAGTAATAAACAATTATTCCAAATAAAAATAAAGAATAAAAAAAATGTGACTATCAAGAGGAGCTTAAAGCTCACTTTTTCCTTATTTTGACTCAAACTTGACCTGACTCAAGATAACGCACCTTTAATTGAAAGGTGTTAATGCCTAAATGATAAAACCTGCTACAACACGGTAAGTCTGTCAGAGCTGTGGAGCACATGGGCGTTACAGCCCGAGGACTATGATGTGCACCTGGGAACAGAAAACAGGCTTTGACTTATGTGAAAACTCATTTTTGTTGTTATATTGAGGAAGATTAAAACTAGTTAGACCGGCCCTGCCAGGTTTGGGATTTTAGTCTACAGTTTGTGTTTCAAGTACATGAAAAACAGCTTCAACAGTTGGATGTGTGTGTGGGTGTGCACGCTTTTCCTGGCCATACATTGTATTTTTAGTTGTGTACACAGGAATAATGGTTGTTCATATTGTTCTTTCACAACATTTTACATGAAACACAACACGATGGCAGATTCAGTGAGTAGATAAGGAGAAGGAAGGATATAACTCAACCTGTTTTCCTCTCTGTTACAGGCCCGCTCCAGCAAATATTAATTCCATAACAATTCATCTATATTTCTGCATTTAAATTGCCTGGATAATGACTTTATGGCTTCTTATATGTAGATTAAAATAGTATCTAATGATATGCAATTTTGGAAACGCCCACATCTCCACCTGCCCCACTGCCTCTTCTGTTTACTCTGAACCAAAAAGTATGAAGTCCGTCTGGAGATTTAGGAAGAAAACATATTTTACTGGATGCCTACAGATTGCTAAAGCATGGAATCAATCAAGTTTTCTTTCATTTTATGACACTTACGGTGTGGTCCATGGATTTTCTGGGCTGCTTGGAGCACCATGAACGTGCATTCAGATTCTGGTGTGGACCTAAAAGGCAAACTCTGGTAAGCTTGAAAACCGGGGACCACTTACAAATGAACCCTGATCCAGTGTACGAACAATAGGAAAGCAAACAGACCAAAGACAGGAAGTGATGGAGCAGTCCCTCAGGGAGATATTGCCCGCTAGTGAGCAGATGTTGTGACTGCAACGTTGTTCAGTTGAACCGAGTTTCCCAGATTATCCTGGTGTGAATGCCTGGGGGGCTATTTCGTTCTCACGTATTAATCCGTGGCCACTAACGCCTGACGTCATTAAAGGCAAGCTGACAATCATCAAGAGTTCCTAACATAAATAAATAAATAACCACAACAACAACAATCATGACAACAACCAAAGAACCAGAAACACACACACCTGAACCAAAGCATCTCTAGTGTATAAACCCACTGGACATCTCAGTGACTGTCAGCATGCAGAGGATGAGGAATGAGGAGGATCAGAGATGTGGTCCTGCAGATGTGACCAGGCCTCTATGGAGGCTAGAGGCAGACTAGGGCGGCCCAGAGACCCGGGCCATCAGCAGCAATCCTGGAGCACCAACCCAAGCCCCCCCACCATGAAGACCACCCTGGACCCATCCAGAGGGCGGCAGAAGAGAGAACCAGTGGGTCAAGATTGGCAGCCACAGAGTCCACCAGGCACTGGCCATCCAGGAAGACCAAAGTGAACCGTCCAGGGCCCAAAAGAGCCCAGAAGAAGCCCCACCCCAAGGCACAGAGGCTTCACCACACCCAGGAAAACCAGACCCCCCAAAGGGCCACTGGCACGGGCCATCACCTACCCCAATGTTCAAGCTGCCCACCGCTGGAACCAGGGCACCATCAACCCCTCCCCCCTTCTTCCCCTATACCCTCCTACACTCTCTCTCCCCCCACCCTCCCTCCTCCACTCACCCTCCCACCCCCATCTATCCACCCCGAAACCCCTCACTAACAGCCTTCCCTACTCTGTACCCACAAACACTCACTTTCACACACCCACATCACACGTATCCCTCCGACCGTGCCCTGTGGGAGGGAACCCGGTGGGCCAGAGTTTTTCCAGAAACTAGTTTTTCCAGGAACTAGTTTTTCCAGGAACTGCATCTGTTAGCAGAGACTTTTTGATGAGCAAGGGAAGAGATTTAGGGTGTATTCACACTAGCACTGTTTGGTCCACTTTAAACAAACCCTGGTCTACTTCCATGGATCATACTCCTTCTTTGGATCAGTGTTGATGCACATTCAGACTCTGGTGTGGCACAAAGAAGCTAACTCTGATTTGCTTGAAAACCAGAGATATTGGGTCACTTGCAAGTGAGCCCAGGTACAGTTTGCTTGCAGTGTGAATGTAAACGCACCATCCAGTGGACCAAAGACAGGAAATGACGTAGGACATGTCAAAGCGCAACAACCTGGATAACCTGCTGCTCATACTGCACAGAAAACTGCATTATGTTTGAAGATCAAAGTGAAAAACAGAAACCAGACTTCATTGTTTACTTGAAGTGAAGGAGCCATTTTCAGTCCCAGCAGAATACGAGGCTGGTCTGCTTGAGTAAAACGCAGTGTGAAAACAAACCAAATCAAAGGAAGATGTCATGGTTTTTGGAATTCCAATCAACCTGTTTCCCTTGGACAATCCTGGTGTGAATGCCTTAGAGGACCAGTTAGCATTTCAGTTCAGCTTTAATTGTAAACGCCACTTTACAACAATGTCATCTCAGGGCTTTCCAAACAAATCAATTCAAGCCAGATCATAATAAATAATAGTCTAGTTAAGGAAAACCAAGATTGCATTGAATCTTGTGGAAGACAATAGCAAAGTAAAGCGGTTCAATGATTCCACAGCTCATTCCTGCAAACTCCTCCTAGAATGCTTTATCTCATTTCCTGCTGTGATCATTATCACCTGAACTGGAGCCACTATTTCCTTTTGCTTCTATTGATGTGATGCAGATAAAACTCAACATAATCAAATCTTATAATTAGATTACACTTGAGATGTTTTGTACAGTTACTCAAATCTATTATGAACAATCCATTATTTGAAGCATTTTCCAAGCGTTTTTGGAAGAACTGCGTTTCTGTTTCGTGTTCACAGTAAAGGTCCATTTATACTCCCTTTGAGTACGTAAAGAGGTACATCTGTTTCAGACGTCACTGGTACATACATCCACCAGAGGGCAGTGCTGAGTTCAGAGTTCACCTCTGATGCCCGTTTCAGACAATAACAAACATGGAGACGATGGAGGATCATGGAGATGTTCATTATCATGGAGATGTTCATTCCCAGAAAGAGAGAGGGTGCAGTGAACGGCGGTGATCAGTTAAATACATTACTGCTTCATCTTCGTCTTTGTTCCTTTTAGGGGTCACGCATCAGCTCTGTATCCTTCTTTAACGTAGAACAGAGATCACTAACAAGTGGACCGCAGTCCGGATTCGGACCCAGATCTGTCCCATAAAGATCTGCAGCACGCCAGACAGGCGAGTTTCAGAGGCAGTAACAGACGGTGGAAGGAGAAAGAAAGCAGCTGGATAAAACAACAGGGGAGATACAGACGACTGCGCCAGAGAGAGACAGCAGTGTTGCCAAGTCTGCATGTTATAAGAGACTTTGGGCTTGTTTTTCTCTGGTTTTGGGGCTTTTTTCCTGAGTGTAGTTGCTAATTTGGGCTTGTCCTGCTTCTGTTATGAAGCCCCCCTGATTCTCTTCCAGCTGTCAAAAATAAAGCCACCCATAGATGCGGAATGGGAAACGTTTTTTTTCATAAAGTAGCGCTAAATAGGACATATGTATTTTTTTTTTTTTTTTTTTTTTTTTTTCTTTATTTAAAAAGGGAACCTGCACATTAATGAAACCAACCATGTGTAAATATGCCAGCTTCTAGCCTTTGGTCACTTTC
>JBAFTB010000015.1:32377311-32387583 GCA_037177355.1 Melanotaenia trifasciata
TCTGCTGCATGGACTAGTTTTTATTTAGAGTCCAGATCTGGATCTGGTTCTTTAAGCTGGAATCATGTTTTAATATTTAATATTGTCTTTCCCACACTTTATTTTTTGCATTTTTTTCAATTTTATTTTTGCTTCTTTTTTCTGTTTTTGTTTATTAATTCTATTTCTTTTGATCTTAGTTTTTTTATGTGCTTGTATTGCTTTCTGCACCCTGCTGCAATGTTTTATGTAAAGCACTTTGAAATGTCTTGTACATGAAATGTGCTATAAAAATAAACTGGCCTTGCCTTACAGAACTAACCTGCCAGCCAAAAAGCCTTCTTTTAGTCTCCAGTTGGTCAATCAGACAGACACAAAGATTAGTTACCAGATCAGGAGAGCTTATTTATAATAATGAAAAAATGAAAACAGAAATTATTCTTCCAGAACCCTTCTGCTCTGACTTCCGGTGGTTCACCTTTCTCTCTCATTTCCCTCCAAAAAGCACATGCAGGTACACCGCTAATAGGGACGGATGGTGGATTGCAGAGACTGCTAAGGTAGGAATGAGGGCTGTAGGAGAAAAATTGATGTTGTCAAAAAAAGGGCTTGTGAATTCCACTGAGCCTGGGCTACATGCCTGGAGCCCGAGGGAGACAAGGGATCTATCATGCACATGGAGATCTGGCCTGACAGGATGTATCCAGCTTCACCAGGACCGGGTTGGAAATACTTGTTAAGTCTGGCCATCTGGCTATATGTGTGTGCATGTCCTGTTGTTTCCACTTGATAGATGGGAATCTGGTTTTCTTCCTTTTGCATCTTCTTGTATGTCTACACACCTTTCATTATTCATTTTGATTTTGTTAATCAATTTGGACTTTTTGGGATTGTTTTTAATATTTGTATGTTTTGACATTGAAGTGAAGCCGTCATTAGCTCACACATGACCCAAGGACGGTTGGATATGTTTGGATGGGGGATTCTCAACTGTCAGAATCTATGTTACAGATTTAATAAGAGCTCCCACTGCATATAAAATATTTTTATTTTATTTCCATTTAATCACAGGAAAAAGGAAGAACAGCTATTTTAATGTGTGTTTTAGTGTGTTCCACAAGCAGGATCAGTGTTTCCAGCTGGCAAATAAAGAAATATAGTACCGTCACTTTAGATGATCAAACTATCACATTTACTGAAACAAAAATAGAAACATCCCACACTAGAACTACTGATCTGAAAGCAAAGCTATTCTATGTGCTCGGATCAGCTGATCGCGTATTTAGCTAGAAATGCTGCTAACTTAACTTCTGCTGTTTTGACTATGGTTACAATTTTTGCTTTTTCATTGTTTTGCTGAAAACACTGGACAATGGAGGTTTGACTTAGAGCCTAGAGATGTCTCCAGCATCATAATATCCAGCATCAATCAAGTTCCCAAGCAGCAGCATCACGGCTCCAGATTCGTTCCCAGTGATGGGTTGAAGCAGGGGAGGTTTAGTCTGGTCTTCGAGAGTCACTATACTGCTCTTTTTACATGCATCCCTTCTCCAATACACCTGAATCAGGGGAATGGCTCATTACCAGCCTCTGCAGAGCTGAATGACATGCAGATGAGCGGGTTCAACCTTTTGATTAAGGTGTGATGGTGAAGGTCATTATAGTTTAATGTTTCTTCTTTTCTTTCTGTCCTAGAAGTGCTTCTTGCCACTACATGTTTTACCTGGTAAAATAAAGGTTAAATAAAATATAAGCGATGCATCTAACAGTTGCAGGATAGTAGCTCTCAAGCTCTAGCCATGCTCTGCTGCTGATGTGTGGCTGGAAATAGATAAATATCACTTAGCTTTTAAATCGACATATATAAATACATCCTTCAGACTTCAGGTACTCACTTGTGGACAGATGTTTTACAAATCACATTAACAAAATGTAATAAAAATCATTCATAGTGTCTGTTTTTCTACATAATGCCATGTTTTTTTTAAAAAAGGCTCATGTTACAAAAAGTTTTATCTATGAACCATTTTGTTTGTAAAAAAAGAAACTTAGTATTGCCTGTAATGAAAACATTTTTTAAAACGTTTGCTGCAGTGAGGCTGCAGCACCACTAGAGGGAGACTACCACTAAACAGCACAAACCTTTCTTCTTATCTGAAAACCATGTTGTGGTTCTGATTTTAAAATGAAGCATGGATGTGAGACACTAAACAGAGGTGACAGGTGACAGAAGAAGAGCTCAGCTTCTTCTCTTGGCCTCTTGGCTTGAGCTGCAGATTCTTAAAGAACGAGGCCTATATGAAAGATGCATGCACTCGTCACACACACTCCTATTAGTGTGGCTTATTTCTGGTTGAGACTAGGTCTAAAATGGCACAGCTGGCATTACCTCGTCAGCTGTGGTCAGTTAGATAGGGAAAAATAAAATTCACCAGGTCACTCCAATCAAAGTAGAACATCTCAATTTAAGCCTCCTTGTGTCCTCTTCTCTTAAAATGATGGGTCTGAAGCAAGGACATCTCATTTTGTTAAACGCCTGTCACATCAGCCCTTATCTTCTTGTGTCTATCCTCAGATCCTCTGCTTGTCTGAAGGGAAGGACAGGGATAAAGTCATGAGAAGAGGAAGTGAGTGTGCAAGTGGCATAAGATGACACAACTCCATCATCACAATTACAAATGGTACCTCAGTTCAGAAAAAATAATCATACCAAAACTACAAAAGTTATTACAACCACAATCCAAAAAGTCAGGATGCTGTGTAAAATACAAATAAACCAGAATGCAATTATTTATAAACCTAATAAACTAATTTTACTCCCAGTAGAAGATCAACAACATGCCAGATGATGAACTTGAGACATTTTACCATATGAAGGAAAATATGAGCTGATAGTGAATCTGGTGACTTGATAGGCACAAACACAATGGCAAGAAGAGGAAGAAACGTAATGGACCAGCATCTTTCAGTAACTACATCTCCACAGCCTCTTGGAGGAGGATTTTACAGCTCTGTAGTTTATAGAACCGTAAATCACAGCTTCAGGTTGACCAGATTGCTTTGAAGACTAAAATTCAGAACTCATGAACACTGAAGACTGACGTTACACCGTCGTGGTGCTTTGTCAGAACTTTGCTGCAGATATTTTCATGTTTGATCAGGGGCCTAAGTATTGGCCACAGCAGAATACTTTTAAAAACTACAGTCTGTCAGTATGTAGGTCATTGTCCATTATAATAATCTATCCAGTCATTTTTGCTGCATTTGGCTAAATCTGTATGCCGTAAGTCCTCATGGCCTCTCAAAGCCATTGGAAGTTGTAATCACGCTGCCTTGCTGCAATTTACAAACAACAAGCATGCTTTGCATCATTGGCTGTTCTCAAGATACAGAAATACCTGAAGTAAAAGCCTTAGCTACATGTTGGTCTCACACTCCCACTGGTTAGCAGCTTGTCAGCCATGTTTCCAACTTTATTGTCAATTTGTCTCTAAGCAACCATTAAAACTAATGCATAGATTTTTTTATAGCCTTTACAGACTACTTCTTAATGTAATTATACAGTTCTATGGTCATGAACTCAGATTAAAAACTGTTCTGGATCAACTTTATTGCAGAGATGGTCTCCACCTTTGCAATAAAATAGCTGCAGAACAGTTTTAAAACTAAGTTAATGACCAATAAGAAGCAAAGACAGTCTCCATCAAGGAGGAGATTATGCCACTAGCAATGCGGATAGTCATCATTCACTGCTGCCCGAGTCATGCGCAAATCACTTAGATGTAAAAACTATAGGCTGATAAGCCTGCTTAATAATTATTTTAAAATCTTTACAAAAATGTCAGCAAAACACTTCTAAGAAGGTATCCATCCATCCATCCATCCATTTTCTGCCACTTACTCGGAGTCGGGTCACTGCCGTTTACCAGCAGCTGCCGCTGATTTGATTATTAGTGGGTGATCTTGGAGCGCTGCCTGGATTGGCTGGGCGGGCACACCTCCGTATTCGCTCCTCTGATTGGCTGTGTTGGGGCCTATCAGGCTCCTGTTTGCAGAGAGCTGGGGCTGAAAGGGCTGCCGACGGAGTCAGTCGAGAAGGGAAGCTAGATTGGCGCAGGCTGCTTCCCCTCACGTTATGCACTGTATTCGTGTGGAAGGTGCTAGGCTATTTAGCACAAGTGGCCTTGTCTCCTGGTGTTTGGCTGGATAATGGTTGCGAGGTTTACTGGGTGTCCGTTGTGCTGGTTGGTAGTCTTTATGAGGTTGGACAGTTCGAGGGTGTGCAGCAGGACAACTCCTGTTTGCTCGTTTGTTCCCTGTGAGGGAACGGTAGACCTGTCCGTTTAGTTTAGAGCTACCTTGTCGTTTTACACCCAGTATTAGTTTAAGCATCGCTACAGTTTTGTTTGTGTTCAGCCATGTTATTTTTGTGTTACGTATTAGGTTTATGTTGTGTTGGGCTAGATTAGGCTTTTGTTTGTGATGGTTGTCACTTAGTTTATGTAACTGCTGCTTTTGTTTGGTTTGCACCGAGTTTTGTATAGTCCTTTGGTTTTCACTCGGTGGGTTTGATTTATGGTTTTGTTCATTCCTTTTGTATATTTCTTTCAGCTGTTCCACTAACCCCAACACATGTTACTATGGTTCAGGTTTAATTCTACGTTCCCTGTCCATGTAAATAAAATGTCATGTGTTCACCTTTTACCACCTTGTCCCGGCATAACTTTGTTGCACCCAGCCAAACCCCGAACACCGGGTCGTAACAGAGAGCCCGGCCACCCTGCGGAGAAAACTCATTTTATTGTATTCTCGATCTTGTTTTTTCTGGCACTACCCACAGCTCATGACCATAGGTGAGGGTAGGAACGTAGATCGATCGGTTAATCGAGAGCTTTGCCTTTTGGCTCAGCTCCTTCTTCACCACGACAGACCGATGCAGAGTCTGCATCACTGCAGACGCCGCACCGATCCACCTGTCGATCTCCCACTCCATCCTTCCCTCACTCGTGAACAAGACCTCGAGATATGGGGCAGGACCCTATTGCAGACTCGGAGAAAGCACTCCACCCTCCTCCAGCTGAGGACCATGGTCTCGGACTTGGAGGTGCTGATTCTTATCCCAGCTGCTTCACAGTCGGCTGTGAATCGCTCCAGTGAGAGCTGAAGATCACAGCCCGATGAAGCCAACAGAACCACGTCATCCGCAAAGAGCAGAGACCCAATCCTGAGGCCACCGAACAGGATCCCCTCAACACCTCTGCTGCACCTAGAAATTCTGTCCATAAAAGTTATGAACAGAATCGGTGACAGAGGACAGCCTTGGCGGAGTCCACTGGAAACAATTCTGATTTACTGCCGGAAATGCAGACCAAGCTCTGACACCGGTCGTACAGGGACCAGACAGCTTGTACAAGCGAGTCCAGCACTCCATACTCCCGGAGTACCCCCCACAGTCGAATGCCTTCTCCAAGTCCACAAAACACTTGTAGATTGGTTGGGCAAACTCCCATGCCCCTTCAAAGACCCCAAAGAGGGTGTAGAGCTGGTCCACTGTTCCACGATGGGGATGAAAACCACACTGCTCCTCCTCAATCCAAGGTTCGACTATCCAACAGACCCTCCTCTCAAGCACTCCTGAATAGACCTCACCGGGGAGGCTGAGGAGTGCGATCCTCCTGTAGTTGGAGCACACCCTCCAGTCCCCCTTTTTGAAGAGGGTGATGTATCTTGATAAGGAGATGTGGAAAAGTTAAACCTCAGGCAAAAATGTCTCTGGACGCTGACTTGAATAATAAAAAGAAGTTTATTACAAAAGTTCAGACATCAAAACAGATTTTTGCAGAAAAATCTGGAGGTCCCAAAACCAAAACGAAGACCTAAAGACCTGATGTACAGTTCTGTCTTATATAGGATTTAAACAAAGAAAATTCCTCAGTCCTGTATCCTCCCATCATAGAGTTTGCATATAGGATATTCGTGTGCATAGAACACATGTTCATGTGTGAATCCAGTCTGTAGGACAGAGAACCTTACATGGTAAAGCTTGAGTGTGTATCATAAAAACGCTATGCTTAGATCCCTCATAATTCCCCCCTTCGGGACTGGAATTAACAGTCCCCCCCCCAAAAAAAGAACTACATAAGACTCAAAATAAATAAACACATATGAGATCCCCAAAAGAAATCATAAAATGCCCAAAAGAGGCTAGTCAACCCATCGGACCCTCCGGGCCTAAGTCCTGCCTAGCATTTCTCACCTCCCGAAACAAAAAAAATAAACACTCGAGGTCACCTATATGTATCCACATAATAACAGTCACAGAATATTATCTATTCGCCTAAAGGTAAACCCTGTCTATGTCTACCTAAAAAGTAAATGCATAGCAATAGCACACATAATATCACAACAAATTCAGAATAATACTCAGATTAATACAGTATATGATGAAATATTGAAGCAAAATAAAGTAAATAAACATATATGGCTCAGAAACCTCCAGATGGGTAGACTGATATGGTGATGATGTTTCAGTCCGCAGATGTCGTCACGTTGACATTCAGGGTTCACTGTCCATGTTTAGTGTCCTTATATGTACTTTTGAGTCCACTCAGAATGTTGGGGCTTCTGAATAACTAGCCACCCACCAGGTGGTTGTCCCCATGTGTACTGAGAAGAGAGAAAAAGAACAATGACCAGTATCTTTGCCATAATAACAGGTTGAATCAAAAATATTTCAAGCATAAAAATCAGGAATGACATAGGTTTGGTTCAGTGTAGAAGATAATTGAGTAAGAATAACATATCTAATTCCCTACTTGAGTATTCAAACTAAAAAGGCAAAGGAAAACTAATAGTAAAGAGCAGTGAAACACACAAACATATTATATGTGGTAAAAGTAAAAATCAGAATGGATATCTTTCAAAAGGTTCACCTTCCCTTATTATTTCATTTTTGTCAGTCCTTCGCAACAGTGGCATCTGAACTTGGTCACCAGGCATTACTACAGCTATCCATCTTAATATCATAGCCTTAGCAAAGGTCAGTAATAGAGTACAAAAACAAAACATAACAGACAGCGCCAAAAGTGTTGCTACCAGAATCTGAACTACTACAGCTCCTACTGGACCCAGTTTATCTTGCAACCAAGCATTTGCAGACCATCCAGATCCTTCTGACGGTCCAAAGGCATCCCTTATGAGTTTTAAAGCATCCACAACACTAGCCAAGTTATCAGAATTATCTGGAATCAACGTATAACAAGCATCGCCTGTTAAATTCAAAGCCACACACAGGCCACCTTGTTTAGCCAGAATGTAGTCTAGAGCCATGCCATGTTTCAACAGTGTCAGTCTATGACTCTTTTGTGTATCAGATAAATATTCAAATCCTTTGATAGTTTCATTGGCAAAGCCTTGCAGGGTGTAAGTAATATTATCAATATGGTCTGCTAGAAATGTCACTCCATACCATGGAAAAATATCAATTCCCCACTTCTCTGCCAAGCTTATTCTCCAATGATAAGATTCCAAATTATGAAATTGTGCTAGCTCCCTCTTCTTTCTTGTCTCAGGAATAACATTAGACTGAACCTGTTCCGACTCCTGTGCCTTTTGAACTGTGAGAACTTCATATGGAAGCTTCAATGTTGCCATGTAACAACATCCTGTCCATCCATAGGGTAAAAATATGTAGGCTTTATCTCCGCAAACCCACCAAATATCCTTAAAGTTTCCTATTGTTACATTTGCAGGTAAAGTTTGATTTTTAACAATCAATGTTTTGCTCTGTGTACGGATCGGTGCATGAAAAGTCACAGTATACAAATCATCAGCAGCTTTATGTGCTGCCACACCAAGCTGCATCATATAGAAATCACAGTGATATTCCCATAAACATCCCATAGCCATTGTGGGTATCATTTGAACAAAAACAATGGTCTGACTTCTAAGGTTTAACATCTAAAGCATCGGGGACAGCTGTTCTCATATTGTCATGTTTATCAAGCAAATTCATATATGGCAGATCTCTCAACCAAGTACAGCGCAACCTAGGTCGAAATAAATGCACTGATAGAGTCATTACTTAATCTCCTGCTGATCATTGCTGAAACAATAGCCAAGATAATGCATGCAATTGACAAACTTTATCTAATGGTTCCGGCACCGTTTCCAAAATTGCAGGCCATGTGCCTGGTGCAGGAATCCTCACTACACATGGACAACTCATATTCTGGACTGATCTTACTGAATGGGTCAACTGTAGAAACCACAAATTCCCACCAGCTCAAGGGTCTGCTACCTGTAAAGTAGTAGAATCAAATCCGTATGCCTTCCACTTGGCATCTCTCTTCTGTACTGCATGAACATGCTCAATTACATCCTCCCATGCCTCTTCGGACATGTCAAACTCATTAAACCTATTGATGTCATCATCAGTCTCTGGCGACTGACGCTCATTCTCCGTGAAATCCTGTACCACAGTGTCCTTATTGGTAATGTGCAAACAGATTTCTTTAATGAAGCCCAACTTTTGGGTCAGAAACTTTAGCTGTATTTTTCGCACTAAAAGACTATAGTCTCCTTCAATCTTCACTCTCCTGTGATTGTTGAGTAACACAAACTTTCCTGGTGGTGAAACCACTGATAGGTCCAGATCTTTATCATAATTACCTTTCCATTGTACTCTGACATTTCCGTCCCCACCAGTGTCTTTTGGACACTGACACGGGAGTGGAACTGACTTCCCCAAGACTACTTCTAGTCTAGTTGTCGTACCGTTTTGGTTTGGTCCGTTTTCTGACTGGTCTTGAACCTCTCGGTTCAATTGGGTCTTTGCCTGATCCTTGAATTGCTTGGCTGCTCACTGAAGTCTCCGATGAGTTACATTCCACAGAGGCCAATTCAGTTGTCTCCGGGACGTGTTGTAAGTAAAAAAAAAGTAAAAACTCTGAGTTTTCTTTCCTGGTCATTGACCTCACAGTCATTGCTGAGATTGTCAGGGATATGTACAGAAATAACCAACGCATCCTCAGCATGGGCCGTCTCTCCCTCCGGAGTTTGCCCTGAAAATCTTTCTGTCCATCTAAGTTTTCTACACACACTCCTTGTTCTCCTGAGTCATCCCCCTCGTGACTCTGTAAATGCGGTGTCTCTTCTAAAGGTGCTTTAACATAGTGTGATAAATGGTACCACGTTGGAGACCCCTTAACCTGGACTGCAGTTCCTGTACTGCGAACTTCAAATGGTCCTTGGCGGCATTCATTAAACCACTTCCTTCTAAACACCTTCACAAACACCCTGTCTCCAGATTGCACTGTGTTGCTCCTTTGTTCATCAAGTTTCTCTTCCACCTCCTCGTGTTTCTGCCTGTCAGAAACATATGTGGATATTCTTTTATGTAACGTTGCCATGTATTTAACATACGCACGCACGTCATCTTCCAACAGGGCTAAACTTGTACCCTTTCCGCTTGTCCGTAAACAAGGTGTTGGCAGTCGTCTGCCTGTCATTAATTCATGAGGTGTCAAACGTAAGTCACGAAGCGCACTAGAGCGACAAGCCACCCAATTTAATCCTGTATGTTGGCAGATCTTAAGAATCAATTTTTCAAAACTCCATTCATCTTCTCACAAAGGCCTTGGCTCTGTGGATGATAGACTGCACCTAGGCATTGTTTAATGCCTAACTTTTGTAAAACTAATTTTTTAGACAGATAACACACTTGCCAATAACTTGGTCTATTTGTTCAAGCAAATATGGCGGCCAAAAGCCGTACTCCATCATGATTTTTCTTCTTACTTCCCCCCTTGACACATGAGCTAATCCATGTGCTTCCTGGATCATGAGACTAATAGGTCTGGAGGGGCAACTATTAACCCTTCATGATTTTGCCATAAACCAGTAGAGTCCTGAGTGGCTCCTCTATCTCTCCACAATTGTTTATCCATTCCAGGAGCCAACTCCTGTAGTGAGATTACATCTCTAAGAGTGATTTTGTCTTCTAACTCTATTTCGTGGGTGACCAAAAGAATCTTCCCTGTTTTATTAGCTCCTGTGACTGCTTTTGCCGCTTCATCTGCTGCTTTATTTCCCCGAGTGATTCGTGACATGTCTGCTTTGTGTACAGCGCACTTAGGCCCTGATTTATTAACGCTTTGCGTGTACTAAAACAGGTGCAAACGGCTTTGCGCCGCTAAAATCGGCTCAAGCTGATCTGTCAAAGCCGCAAACATGGAACTGCGTCAGTTATCCTGGCAAAACTGCGCCGCTCTCCACTTTGCGTTTCTGAAGCTA
>JBAFTB010000015.1:32405472-32417951 GCA_037177355.1 Melanotaenia trifasciata
CCAACTATAGTGCAGATGTACCGCAGTTCTACCGCAGTTATAGTGCACTATATCGGCAGCACTACCGGCTGAAAAAGAGGAACTTTTTCATGCCTGCATCTGTAGTTCTGTTGGCTTCATCGGGCTGTGATCTTCAGCTCTCACTGGAGCGATTTGCAGCTGAGTGTAAAGCGGCTGGGATAAGAATCAGCACTTCCAATTCCAAGACCATGGTCCTCAGCTGGAAAAGGGTGGAGTGCCTTCTCCGGGTTGGCATTGTGGCCGGGCTCTCCCTTAGAGATAGGGTGAGAAGCTCGGTGAGGGGCTCAGAGTAGAGTCGCTGCTCCTCCGCATCGAGAGCAGCCAGATGAGGTGGTTTGTGCATCTGGTCAGGATGCCTCCTGGACACCCCCCTGGTGAGGCACGTCCCACCAGAAAGAGGCCCTGGGGAAGACCCAGGACACGCTGGATGGACTACATATAGATATACATAAAGAAATCTGTTAATGCCCCAGGTTCAACGTGTGAAAAGGAATCTCTGAATGAGCTGATGGTGAGAAGTTTTCTGATTTCTCACGTTCCAGGCGTCACTGTCCACGTACTCCTGGCTTTTTGCTGGTGTGTTTGTTGGGTTATACATCCAGCAGAGGGTGGGACAGAGTTCAGACTTCCAGGTTCTGCATCAGTTTCAGTAGTACAAGGGGACGGTGATCATGATGAAGAAATGTCTCTCCACCCTGCTCTCACCCACCTGGACACTAAGGACTCATATGTACAAGGTACAAGGTGATGAAGAATGTCCTCAGAAAGAGACATGAAAACAGAAAGAGCATTAGACAGCAATTAAACGCGTTGCTGCTTCCTTTGCCGTGGTTGCACGTCACCTGTACTGTGGAACACTGCCGCCCATGGAATGTGGTGGTACTGCTGTGTTGTAACATCTGGGTATGCAAGTCTCCTGAAAACAGACTGAACTGCAGACATAATAAACTACGGACAGAGGGCTCCATCCATTTGCGTATGTAACAAAGAGCATAAATGACCCTTAGCGTGACATAACCTTTACCTGTGTTTTTGGATTGCAGCCTTTTCATTCTTCTTATAACAATCTGAGGGGTCCAGGTACATCACAGCCAACCAATTTTCCTTTTGACGTTAAAAAAACAAAATCGGGAAACGGCTCATTTCCCGATGACTAATAAGAAAACGAGAAATGGAAAAGTAGGAAATGACTCGTTTTTCGTTTTTGATTTTCAAAAAGAAAATTGGAAAAAAAAAAGAAACAAACTGTTATCGATATCCAACAGAGTGTCTTTAGATGAAAATTTGGAATTTTTAAATTTTCAATCTTGTTGATCAAGATTTTCAATCTTTATTGTTGATAACTTTGAAGACCGTGACCCGGAAGCTGTCCGTAAAACCCAAGCGAAGAAGAAAATTTTCTCTTACCGGTTGCGGTTTGAGGTAATTTATTTTGATTAGATTAAAGTGGATGAAACTTCAATACAAAAACAATGGCGCTGCACGAGTTTGCAGATTTTATCAGAGAAAAAAGAACTAGTGGAATTAAGTGTGACGATGTTATCAGTTAGGAATGGCATGGCAGGGTTTTTCTGAGAGAAATGTCAGGAGGTGGTGCGCTGAGCAGGGCCTTGTCAAAGACTTCTGTCCTGACAGCCGACTGGAAATTGAAATTGCACAAAGCATTTTGAAGGAATTTTTAGACCAATTGTAATTTCTCCATTTTTTCTTCTTCTTATTATTTTTCTCAAAACTCAAATGCATTTTTGGGGTGCTGGCCATGCTCGAAAACTCACCAAATTTTGCCTACCTCCCCAAAGGAATGTGTAAATTTACATATGGTGGGGTGCTCGGCACTTTTCGGGCAGAATTGCACGAGAGCGCCCCCTATTTATGGTGCCCCGCCACTACATGTCGTCAATCTTCATGAAATTTGCTACACATTTTCGAAATCATGGGACTAACAAAAAATCCTCTTAGAGCACTGCTCTAAAAAAAACAGGAAGTCGGCCATTTTGGGTCAAAGTCGCCATTTTGGCGTTATATTGACCTTGCATTTGAACAAACTCCTCCTAGAGATATTATCGTATTGAAACTAAAATGGCTCAGTATGTTCAGAAGGCATGTGTGATCTAAAGTTATGCAAAACTTTCTCAAAGGAGTAACGGCGTACAGGGGGCGTGGCCTCAAAGTTTGATGTCTCGCCATGAAAGACGAAATTGAAATAACTCCCACATAAAACAACATTTCTGAACCAAAATGGCCACATATGATACTAGTCCCATCCTCAAGACATCTACATGGTCATTATTGGATTATGAATAGGCCACGCCCCCTGGCAACAGGAAGTCATGTTTTTTACTCGAAGACCCACTTCTCTGACGTTTTGAACACAACCGGGGTCAAACTGGGTCAGACACCTGAAAACAAGTTGGTGATGATATCTGGTAAAAGCTGTTGCCCTACGCTGCAAGGCGAGACTGTGGCACCATGGCGAACTTTGATAAGATGCCATGACAACATAAATAAGTATAACTCCCTCATTTTTCACCCAATCATCATCAAACTCACAGGGAATACTCATGGTGTGGTCCCGAACACACTCGTATGACCACTTCCGGTCTAGCCCTAAGCCCCGCCCATTTTCAACAGGAAGTGCTTTTTGTCAGATGCCGGGGTCCTTCTCCTCAGGCATGAACTCCAAACACTTGAAAGTGCTTCACAACAGGTCAAACCCTTTCATGATGCCACAATAAAAATCTCAAGTTCCTTCACCAAATGTAACCATGGCGAATACTGGTCCGACGCCAACAAACAGGAAGTACTTGTAACTCACCCGGTGTACCATCAATCTCCAGCAAGCTTGCCAGAAAGGATCACAGTCAGCTGCCGAACAAAGCCAAATTGACATATGCTGGAATAGTTGCCATATGGCTCTATAGCGCCCCCTACAGTATTTCAATCAACCAGCCCCACCCACTACGAGGACCGACATGAATGAAATTCACCACATTGATTTACCATGCCAGGATGTACAAAATTGTCCATTAGATGTATAGGCTAATTTCAACAGGAAGCCGGCCATTTTGAAAAAACGTGTCATTTTTAGGGTCATTTTTGCCTGTTTCTTGCCATTGCATTTTAACGAACTCCACCTACAGATTTTATTGTATTTACCTCAAAATCACTCTGAAGCTTCCAGAGGCATGTGTGATCAAAAATTATGCAAAACTTTCTCAACGGAGAAAGGGCATGGTGGGGGCGTGGCCTCAAACTTTGATATCTCGCCATGAGAGACAAAACTGATATAACTTACATAAAACAACTTATCTTGACTAAAATGGCCACATATGATGTCATTTCCATGCTGACCACATCTACATGTCCAGATGTTGTCAACGCCATAGCCCCGCCCCCGGGAAACCGGAAGTACCCCATTTTTTACCATTGAAAACCTTACACACCTACTCAAACTCATCAATATCATCCTTGATTAACTCATGATTTACAATATAACAAACTTCTTACACTATCTTCATTAAAATGGCTGCCTGTGAGGTTTCAGTCCCTCACCATCAAACAGGAAGTGGCTATAACTCTGGACTCAGTCGACCAAAGGACGTGATATTTGGCAGTTGTCATTAAAGTCCCAACCCGAACATGTTAGTACATGATCAAACACTATAGCACCACCTAGTTTATGTTGATATCTGCAGATCTTAAAACCATGTTTTTGTTTGTATTTCTTTCACACAATTGGTCAGAACATGGTCATGAACACTTCTGATGTCATTACTGGGCCCATCGATGTATTAGATGATGGTCAGAGGGAGACAATGACCACTCAAGGCAGAAAACATGGGGACGAGTGAGCGTACGGCTTCCAGCCAGAGTGAGCTTGGTAGGGGAGGGAGGTTGCCGGCTGATGGGGCGGTGCAATAGGCCGAAGCGGCGCCAGAGGTGCGAGAGCCTTTATCGCTGCTTGCAGCTTTAATTATTATTATTATTATTGTTATTATTATTATTAATATATCTACCAATTTTTATTCATAATAAAATACATTGTTGCTTCACCTGTCAATAATTGTCAGAACTAATGAACACCTGTAGAGTGATATTCACTCCATGCTTTTTTATGATTCCTATTAGGCCTAAAAATTCATGAATAGTTCCATGTTTTAAGTGAATACACTTTTTCCAGACTGGATCCTCCTTTGGTCGTAAAATGATGACCGGATATCTGTCTGCTAAGGGGTTAAAAGCTGCTGAGGGCAGAGTGGGAAAAATACTGTGGAGCATTCATCAAACCTACCACATCTCGAGGCAGCAGGAAGAGAATGAAGAGACAATATGATAAGTTCCACTAATGTAGAAATGTTTAGTCTTTAAATAATTTAAATCTTCTGTTTTATTTTAGGGAGCCCAAAATCTAAACCCTGTTCCCTACAATTCCTACAGTCATTCCACCATGACGATAAAGAACAATCTCATCATATATGAGGAAGTTTACAGGTAAAATTTTTAATGTTGGTTCCCAGGATCCACAACTTAAAATTACAGCACATTTCTGTAATTGTAGCGCATTTCTGTATTTGAAGCAGGTTTCTGTATTTGCAGCACGTCTCTGTATTTGTGGAACGTTTCTGTATTTCTAGAATGTTTCTGTATTTCAAGAACGTTTCTGTATTTGTAGTATATTTCTGTATTTGTAGCATGTTTCTGTATTTGTAGATCGTTTCTGTATTTGTAGCATGTTTCTGTATTTGTAGCATGTTTCTGTATTTGTAGTATATTTCTGTATTTGTAGTATATTTCTGTATTTGTAGTGCGTTTCTGTATTTGCAGCACGTCTCTGTATTTACACCACGTTTATCTATTTGTAGCATGTTTCTGTATTTGTAGCGCGTTTGCGTATTTGTAGAACGTTTCCGTATTTGTAGCGCATTTCTGTATTTGCAGCACGTCTCTGTAGAACGTTTCTGTGTGTGTGGCAAATTTCTGTATTTCTAGCATGTTTCTATATTTGTAGCACATTTCTGCATTTGTAGAACATTTCCGTATTTGTAGAACGTTTCCGTATTTGTAGCACGTTTCTGTATTTGTAGTATATTTCTGTATTTGTAGCATGTTTCTGTATATGTAGAACGTTTCTGTATTTGTAGCGCGTTTCTGTATTTGTAGTATATTTCTGTATTTGTAGCATGTTTCTGTATTTGTAGAACGTTTCTGTATTTGTAGTATATTTCTGTATTTGTAGTATATTTCTGCATTTGTAGCGCGTTTCTGTATTTGCAGTATATTTCTGTATTTGTAGCATGTTTCAGTATTTGTAGCATGTTTCTGTATATGTAGAACGTTTCTGTATTTGTAGCATGTTTCTGTATTTGTAGAACGTTTCTGTATTTGTAGTATATTTCTGTATTTGTAGTATATTTCTGCATTTGTAGCGCGTTTCTGTATTTGCAGTATATTTCTGTATTTGTAGCATGTTTCGGTATTTGTAGCATGTTTCTGTATATGTAGAACGTTTCTGTATTTGTAACGCGTTTCTGTATTTGTAGTATATTTCTGTATTTGTAGCATGTTTCAGTATTTGTAGCATGTTTCTGTATATGTAGAACGTTTCTGTATTTGTAGCGCGTTTCTGTATTTGTAGAACGTTTCTGTATGCGTAGCACGTTTCAATAACTCAGAAATAATTAAGGTTTAGTAGAAGAACAACTTGACCCGCAGGTGTATCAAGGATTAAGGCCCGCATGAACAGATGCTAAGCTTGAACTGACTTTTGGAGCATGTTTCATTCAGTTTACTCTGTAAGCATGCACACATTGACACAGACGCTTTGCATTTCAGCAGCTGAAGCAGATTTTTCAAAGCTGAAAAAGCAGAGGAGCCAAAACGCTGACAGCTGTTCGTATCAGAACCTCGTTGCTCTCTGCCTCCATAACCACTTCACCCTCTCTGGACAACAAACACACAGTTACTCTGTATTTGTCTTCACCTCTGCTGGCCAACGCTATCTTTCCTGTGTATTACATGCACAGTAATAAAAACAAATTAAATGGTCAGTTTTATACAGCGCTGTACCTGGAATGATACCCAAAGTGCTCTGCATCATACATCACATTTACCCTTTCACACACTGATGGCAGAAGCTGTCATGCAAGGCAGCTAACCACGATCCATCAGGAGCAATTCGGGGTTTGTTGTCTTGCCCAGGGTCACCTTGGTATGAACTCGAACCGGCAACCCTCGGGTTACAAGACAACGCTCTACCTTGCTGAGCCACGCCACCCCTAAATGCTCCATTTGTTAAAATATGATGAAGTAAACATTTCTTATAATTTCCTTCCGGGATGAAGTAAGCATTTTTTTTCAAATTCACACTTTTTTCTGATTTTAATTGTAAGAACGATTCTAATTCATTAATATCTTACTAACTTGTATTATGTATTCCCAAATTTCCCTGAGGGCTTTCCAAAGGGATTAATAAAGTATTTCTATTCTATTCTATTACCCTCTGTGCTGTTCCACACTGATAGGATTTATGTCAGTGAAGATTAAAAATGATTGTAACTACACAAAAGAACTTTAGACAGACTGACTACAGCTCTGCCAGTTTCAAGTGAACAAGCTCAGAGCTAAAGACCTTATAAAAGTTAAATCAGGGGCTGGGAAGCTCCGAAACGACTCATTCTAATCTGTGACCTGGTGTTTCCACTGGGGCCTCATGAGCTGTAGAGTCCAGGCTTGGTCTAGTCCTTATGCCCAGATGCACATCGATTCAGACCTCAGGGTCACATAGACAGGAATTAATCAATCAATATGCTCCCCTCCTTAACAGTGTTTTGTTAGTGTTTCTTATGGCTGTGTTCTGTGTGTGTGGACGGCAGGAGTGCTGCTGATGCTCATTAGTGAATGTAAAGTCGCTTTTAATGCTTAAGTCAGCAATATTGGCAATGTAGATAAGCTACTGAGGGAAAACGAAGAAAACCAACAGTTTATATTTAATATGGAAATTAGATTTGCAGTGATTCCTTATTCTCCTCATTCTGGTAAAAACGACTTAAAATTCAAGCACGTTACTCACAGCATGATTTGATCCACTGATTAAATATGTCTCACTGAGGATACGACATACAGGTTTTTATCATATGACATCAAAATATGTGTTAAAGGCTAAATAAATACAACATTTTCTGTAAAAATAATTAAAAATGTTATCATTTGTTGTGAGGGATAAAAGGAAGCTTCCCTATAAACAATCTGTCTCTCTACATTAACAATGTCTTTGTCAAGTAAGAGTTACGTGACAGAGTAACTTTGGTGCACTGTGCTCTTTCCTACTTCCTGGTTTCTTAACCAATCATATGCAGCTCCCTACGGTTGCCAAACAAGGCAGCGTTTGGTATTTTATGTCGGTAAAAGAGCAGCAGCCTGCAGCTATAGAATAGAATTGAATAGAATACAATGCCTTTTATTCTCATTATACACATATACAATAAGATTAAGTATGGAAACTAGTAAAAGAAGCGGACCAGAAATTGTTTCAGAAAAACCTAAAAAGCTTCGGCATCCTGCTAAAAACTGATGTTTGCTGGCACCATATTCTCCGTCCTCCATAGACTGAGTAAAAAAGCTGCCAGCAACTTGGCGAAACTCTCCGAGGGGGAGGGGGGGACGATCGCTCTCTGTGTTTTTCTCTTTCGACTGCAGTTCTGATTTGAAACACTCTGTGTCAATGCTACTCATTTCACCTTTAATCCAGATGAACAATAATAAATAAGGTTGGTGGAAGACGTTCATCTTCCTCCTGAACTTTGTCTGAAAAAGAAACTGTTCATATATTTAAAAAGAAGACAAAATTAACCTTTTTGAGCCATAAACAATATTTTTTTCTGACACAGTTAAAACAAGTGTTTCTGTTACTTGCATGTTAGAGCCGTCCATACTCTGCAAGAAGCCACAACTTTGTTCTTGTTCTCGAGGCTGCAAGAACAAGAAAAAAAGTTAGTTTTGGGCTGGGCAGGTCATCCTCCACGAGAAGCTTTGTCCGTGACAGGGCGGGCCTTACTGTGGGGGGTTGGGGTTACTTACAGAGAAACTTGGTTGGGGTTTTGGACCCAGTGATGTCCATGTCTACAATTACTTCATGTTGCATTCATTTTCCTTCTTTCTCACCACCTCGATCAGCTGTTAATTAGCCTTGTATCAGGGGAAATGCAGGAAATGCGAAAGCAACAACTTTCTGCTTCACGCCTTTCCACATTAACCGCGCCCACTTGACATGGATGACCAATCACCCACGAGAGGAAAGTTGTGCTTGGCTGATGCATTTTATCTCATTCTTTGGTTTAAAAAAGGCCATCAGGTTGTCATGGGGTGGTTGACACAACCAGGACTGAGTCTAAATTGACTGTTCAACTTAGTTGCTTTCAGCAACAGGTGGAGAATGAGCTCGTTTGGATTACCTACTACACTCCTGACACGCATCAGGCATTAGGAGGCAGAGTATATCTAGCCGCTGGCTACAACAGTGCCTTGCCAGATCGTCAGTTCTCCTGCTTGGCCTGAGACTGCTCCTAGAGAAACTTCTACCTTGTCTGCCTGATCTCCTCAGTCTACGCCTGTTTCTGCCTGCCCTGCCTGCCGCCAATTCCTGGAGGGAAATCTACTGTTTTTTTAACCAGCGGCTGGTGGACCACCTCCCTGCCTTGGATCCTGGGAGACTAAGTAGGACTGGTTCAGTAGTATCATCATTATTTCAAGTTCTGTCTTCCCTCCTAGGAAATTGTGGGCTCCATTTAATCTTGACTCTCCTTTTCTGACAGAACCCCCACCGCGCAGTGTTCCGCCGATCTTGCCAGCTGGTCTATCAATAAATTTGTGTTATTTTGCAGTACGGTGGTTCTGTCTGCTTCCTGGGTCCGATTCCTTCCCTGCACCATGACACAGGTTTGAAATACTTTCACTTTCGTGGTCAGTGGAAATGGCTGATAAAGTAAAAACAACGGGGTGACCAGGGTGTGTTTTGTGTGGGAGCTCTGCCTCCCACACCAAGGATGATTAAACACAGATGTGTGTGATTGAGGCAAGTGTGGCAGGTCTCGAGACAGAGCAGCGGGTGGCTAAGCAGAGCGGATATGGAGGCTCGTGGACTAGGTTCGAGCCGCGTCTGGGACATCTGGCGGTGCGAGGGCGCAGACAGCAGAGAATTGGCCGGGTGACCGGATGCACCGTGGGAACCAGGGAGGGGGAGCGTTTGCCAACCCCCTCCTCTCAGCTAAGTGTCTCTTTGTGGTTGTTGTAACAGGGTTTCACTTTGCATGGTTTTAGCGGTTCTTTTGTGGACTTGCTGCAAAATGATTGTAAGCTGAAGGTAACCCTGCTTTGACCTGCAAACTGCATTTTATTTTCAACTTCAAAACTGCTCTTTTTATGACACAACAAAAAAAAATTGTAAAGGACATTGCTTTTTCGTTTTCATTTCTGCCCCACAAATCATGTTGCAACACTCAGTTAGAATAGCCGTTTAATCCCAGGCGGCGCAGGACAGTGACGTTCGTGGCCGCTCTTCTTCTTCTTCGGCCCCAGTTTGACAGAACTACACATCCAATACAGTAGAGGGCGGAGTGCATATCTGACATTGGAACATAAGAGAAGAGTAGAGCTTAAAAGTTGTGTTGGTACGACAGACTGTCAGAAACAGCGGCAGCAACATCAACAGCAACATCTATTATTAACATGGAGCCTTGGTGGTGCTGAAGCACTTGGCTTTGCTGTCAGGGCTGGAAAAAGTGCCCTTTTTATCAGAATTATTTATTATATACTGTATGTGGCCCACTATGTTGACGCGATCACACACCCCTTACACACACGTGCACGGATGCCTGTTTCGTTCCCGTTGTTTCTTTGGCAACATGACCACACAAAGCGGGCGGCAGCAAGGCAGATTGTAAGCATGTGCATTACAGCAGCTGGACCGTCCGAAGTTACCTCCCACTGCTCCACCTGCACCTAGTCTTGTAAATGTCGAGGCATATATATGAACATGTATATATGTATATACTATATACTATTGGTCTCTGTTGTAAAGTAGCCTGTCTGTCTCATTACAGCCTGAACGGCTGAGTCTGAATTAGCCGACTGCCTGGTTAACGAGCTCGGAACCAGCCATGATCAGTGGTACCTTGCTAGATGTCAGGCTAAGTGGTCGCTATGTTTGGCTTTTTCTTCCATGAAGTTTTCACGATGTATTCATAAACAACATCGCACAGCGTTCTACAGTTTCCATCTCTTGTCGCAGATTGTAATCATTTGACAAATCGCTTAATAATGATAAATAATGATTCCTTACATTTCTAAAGTGCTTTTCCAGACACTTGAAGCGCTTTACAATGGTTTGGGGGACCTCAGGTTTTTAAAAATGAACTCTTTCACAAATTTTATTGAAGCATGTAAACGTGTCCACTATGTGGTTTGGCAGATCTGGTATAAACAATATTAGCCCAGTACATTATTTTGTAGCCCCCAAAATAGAAGTTGTTTCCATGTTAGGCCTTACAGAATTCACAGTTACTTTATATTTATTATAGGCTAATAATGAAATGTGGACCATCATAAATAAACAACTAGCATTTGTCTGCAGAACACAGCTGGTGGTGAGGCCTTGAGTCAGATTATAGCGTTTGCAGACTGGTGTTAGTCTTAGTGGTGTAATGCATTGACTCTTGTCACTAAGCAGTCTTACTCAAAGATGCATCCTCGGTTGACCAGTTAGCTCGGTACGCTAAATGAGTCCAGGGTGGAGGGGAGGGTGGATCTGATGTGAGACATGACTAGCCGTTTAAATCAGTTCATGATGGTGGGGTGAGTGCAACATGGCGGTAGTCATTAAAAGAGGTGGGAGCAGGCTTCTTTGGCACGAGTATGATGGTGGTGATTTTGAAGCATGCTGGAACAGCAGCCTGACTCAGAAAAGTGTTGAAGATGTTTGTGAAGACGTCTTTGGGCTCCTCTGTGCAGTCCTTCAGTTGTTGTCTGGACCTGCAGCTTTGTGGGTGTTGATGGTGGAGAGTGTCCTCTTTACATTGGCTGCAGACAGACACAGAGCCTGGGCGTGAGGTGGGGGTGGGTCTTCAGTGGACGTGAGCTATTCTGGGCTTCAAACCAGGCAACAAAGCCATTAAGGTTGTTCAGCAGAGGGATGCTACCGTCTCAGACCTGTGGTGAGGGTTTGTAGTCTGCTGCCTTTAAAGTGTCTGGTAATGTCATGATGTATGTTTTTTGTTTAGGTTGTTTTTGGTCTTGTCACGTTTTGTTTTTTTTTCTTCCTGTCATTAGTTCACCTGGTTTAATGAGCAAATTCTCTGTTTCTTATTTGTTCTTCAGTGTATTTATACTTCTTGGTTTCAGTTTTTCTCTGCTAATCCATTTTCTTTGACCAAGTCAAGATGGTGCTGAGGCAAGGCGTTTTCGTATTGTTTGTCCTTGTGTGTGAAGCACTTGCCATTGTAAGTTATGACCATGAGTCCCTTTTATACATTCGGGACAGTTTGTGGACTCTCACCTGAGCTAAGGTGTGATGATTTTAATGTTTGCCCCACTCGAGGCAGTGGAGGCCAGGAGGCGAGCCGAGGAGGACATGAGTACATCGAGGGGACTGGGCGGAGACACTGCCGTGTAGGCCGCCGACCTGCTGCTTCCAGTGGGGTTGTGGCATGTTACCAGCGTCGGAAACGCAGGCACAGGGGAAAGTGAAAAGGACTACTGGTTAAACTGTGTGGCCGTCTATCTAAGATCCTGCTGGCATCCCTTTACTCGGCGAATGTCCAGTCCTTGCCAAACAAGACGGACAATCTGCTGAGCCGCATTCAGACCCAGCGCGAGGCCAGAGACTGCTCCATATTCTGTTTGACGTTTCACAGCAACGTGCCGGACTCGGCCTTTCAACCACTGGGCTGTTCTGTCCACCGCTCTGACAGAGTGAAAGAGCGCACCGGGAAAACTAAGGGAGGAGGTGTGTTTTTTCATTAACGAACATTGGTGCATGGACAATGTTATAATCAATCAAACCTGCACTGCTAATCTAGAATGGCTTGTGTTACAGTGCCGCCCTTTTTACCTCCTCAGGAGTTCTCTGTGTTCTTTTTTTTTCTTTTTTTCTTTTTTTTTTAACTTGTCCTGTCCAGCATCATAGCAGCAAAATGATAATCTAGTTTCTGTATCGTGCTGAACAAATTAGCTCTGCCAAGGGGAGGCCTATGGGTAATCTGATTTATTTATTTACTTTAAATCACGTAATCTATGTAATCTTGCTGGACCTGACCGGAGGGGACTATGGAAAATAGCAAAAAGAGCAAAAGGGGAAAGAGAAAGGGAAAGAAGAAAGGAGACAAAAAGATCACAAACAGAAGGAAACGACCCTTCAATCCACACCATCACCAGACAACAAACTGTTACACCTGTACATGAACACA
>JBAFTB010000015.1:32465285-32480245 GCA_037177355.1 Melanotaenia trifasciata
GGTGGAGGAGAACAATATGAAGGTGGAGGAGAAGAGGATGAAGCTGGAGGATAGAGGATGAAGGTGGAGGAGAAGAGGATGAAGGTGGAGGAGAACAGTATGAAGGTGGAGGAGAAGAGGATGAAGCTGGAGGATAGGACAGGCTGCTGTGACGGTTTAATTTTCCCAGTTTAACCAGGTGTTTGCAGCCATTTCTCCCAGTGCTTCTCTTCTTGCTCCGTGCTGTGAGTTAATTTCCATCCGTGGAGAAACAACTATTCTAGCCAAACCAAAAGTGACTGTTACTGTAATAACTTACTTTGCAGTTTTATGGAAATATGATGAGGAAACTCTGCTCCACAGCAGGTTGAAAAACTTGGAACTGGCCACGGTGGAAATGTCCTTCTCTTGACCGCAGCATTCATTAGTTTATCTGATTTTTAGCACAATTAAAAAAAACACAAGTAACCTTGTTCATGTGAATGATCATCTGGAGAATAACTTCATTTCTTTTCTCCTGACATGTAACATGTTTCCCACGAGGAAAATAACCGCTTTGATGATAAAATGATGGAAATAATTTCCACCCAAATGAAATGCTTTCCTTTCCAGTTTAATCACGTTCAGGCCCAGCTGGTTCCTCAGCATGTGATGTAGACCTCGTTGGATCAGGTGACGTCTGACACCGTCATGGCGGTGCACCTCATTCCTGTCCCTGGATTCTCACTCCTGTCTGAATGGGAGTTGGAAGTTGAGGCAACTGAGCAATTCCAGACACATATTTAACTTTATAGTTACTTTACAGGTATTGTGAAAAGGTGGTGTTAGACGGGTATAAATGTAGGGTAACAGTATGCCAGGACAGCATGACGAGAAGGACACAAAGTTGGACAAAGTCCAATCAGAAATGTCTAAAGTCTTCCAAGAACAGAAATTTCTTTATAAAAGGAAACCTAAGGGCTTCTTATCTTGCATTTTAATACAGTTTTATTTGTTTTTTCTTTTTTTGTATTTTTCCCACAGTCGCTGGAATATGTCATGTTTAACAGTGTAAAGTTAGATTAGTTTCCAAATGTGTCAGCTGGGCGTAAACATGTTGAAACTGCATTTTGGATGAAAAACCAAACTTTGTTTTGTTGGATCTGCACAAAAAAATTTGAAAAAGTAGTTGCAACAAGTTTAAAAACAAAAATCCCTTTTATTTCCCGATAACATTTCCTGCTCAAAGTTTTCAGATTCCCATGTTTCCAACCATGGGAACCAGTGCTGAGATGCTGGATTCATCCATCTTTAGCCTGAACGCTCGGCCTGGCGGCTGCTCCGCACTGACATACGCTACACAGTAGTTTGAAATCATCTCGTAGTGGTAACTGACATACTGATAGAGAATTATTTGTAGAACTTAAAACATTGTGGATTTTAGTCAAAGGGAACAACAAACAAAAATTAGCCAGTAAAATGGTCTTTATTGTCCTGAATGAACTGTAGCTCGAACTATTGTGGAGACAAATCCATCACACCAGATTTTCTAACAAAAAATTACATAAACAATTTAAATTGCTGGAAAAAAAAAGCTCTGAAAGAAATGAGCCGATTTTAAACACGAGAGGATTTATTTTCATTTTCTTCACCAACCGCTTTCATTACATTTAAAGACGTGAACTAATCCAGAATTTAGCACAGGAAACACCTGAAAATAGGTGGATTAGAAGTAGAGAAGGGAAAGCAGGGGCAGCGCCCCATGTACGGAGGCTACAGCTCCTCTGTGCCGCTGGTCCACGTTCGATTCCCGGCCTGGGGCCCTCTGCTGCAGGTCATACCGCACCATCTCTCTCACTCCTTTCCTGTCTAGATACTGTTAAATAAAGGCCAAGAATCCTTTGAAAACCAGGACTGTTGTCCCGGGAGACTTCATTGTTTCCAGGAGAAGGTCTGAAAATAAAAGAAGCATCTAAAGAAAACAGACTTAATAACAAGAAGGAAGAAGAAGTAAAAAAGCTCAGACAGCATGCACATGTTGTTTTAACTGTGATCAGAAGATCCACAAGAGCTCTGTGGAAACAGGGAGACCACTTTAACTCAACACATTTCACCACGAAACACCCAGATTCCCTGGACCCAAAGACAGCATCCGGTTCAATGCCAGATGTGAGAACAACCGCGTTATCAGATGGAGCTACAACGAGCCAACGACTGTGATTAAAAACAGAGCTGGTTCCTGCAGAAGCTCCGGCCTCTCAGTTAAGAGTTAATTCACATGAACCGAGCTAGCTTTAGTTACCTGATGAAGCTCATGTTCAAAAGTTGCGTCAAAATCCCAAAAAGAGAGAATTAAAAACTGAAATAGGCACACGTGGCCTGTAGACTGAGACCTCTGGGTTTGATGAAAATGTAAGACGGCAGCTGATTTCCCTGGTGACTCATCGCTTGGTGGCGGACATCTTTACAGCACCTGCACTTCATTCTAGTCAAACAAATCTTCATTTTCCAACAGCAGCAGGATAAAAACCATAACTTTCACCAGTTGATCCAGTCAGATTTGGTCCAGAGTGAAATCATTTTGGGTCAGATGAGGTTTGGTTTTACTGATCTGAGGTCAGTGTTATGAGACACAGCATCATCATCTTCATTCAGCTTCTAGTTTATATGAAACTCTAAAAGAATGAATATGATCATCATGCTGGACTCTTTACGTCACTGATGGGTGGAAAGTCAGACCCAAACACCCCCCAGTAAACACAGCAGAAACCAGTTCAGCAGAACTTCACATCAAGCTTTATTGATCAGCCGTGCGCATCACATGTCAGGAACGCACGTTTATGTTTTACACTCTACAATGAAACCAGGAATTCCCAGCGTTGCTACATGGGAAGATTCCTAGAAACACTCACCGGCCTCCATCTGTTCAGATAAACCCACTGAAGAGATCCGTGTTAGCCGTGGAGAACTTTACATGCCCAGTAAATTAAGCTTCATTTTCCCACTGAATTAGCTCAGTTGTTTCCACCACTCTTCCGTCCACGTGTTTGTCCTGTCAGCTGTGCGGAGTGATCAATGCACAGCTACAGCTGGTTGAAGGGGACCAAATCCATTGAACAGTTGATTTGGTTCCATTTTACCAGCTTTAGCAAAGCATTCTTGGGGGGAGTCGGAGGAAATGAAGGGAGAAATCTGGAGGGGAACCTGAAAGAGACAAAGCCAGAGGGAGGCAGTCAGAGGAGAAGAGTTTTTCCACACAAAACTCACAACATCGGCAGGCTGGCACCGATCAGTTGAAGAATTCGTGTTTAAAAGAAGCTAAAATAAACACAAATGATTTGGATTTAAAGAAGAGAAAAATAAAGAATAGCAGCATGGGGGTTGGAAAGATAGAGAAAGGAGAATAGCAAGCCATGTCAGAGATGAAAAAGAGAAGAGAAAAACTGGGAAAAGGACCTGAAGAGATGAGAAAGAAAATAAACGATGGTTGCAGACAAAGCTGAGAAAACAATGAATTCATCACCAAACTGCCAATACTGCTAATGAAGCCAGAGGACAGGACAGCAGGAAAGTTAACTTTCATTGACCTCCAGCTCTCCCTCCTTCTCCCGTCTCCTCTCCCTCCTTCCCTGTCTCCTCTTCTTCCTTCTCCCGTTTCCTCCCCTCTCTGAGCTCATTTTCACTGCAGATTCTTTCTGGCCAGCGGATGAGGTGGCCTAGCCCATCGCTGCATGGCTGCATGTCTGCAAGGCTGGTTGCTCAGATATGATGGAATCAGCAGTCTTCCTGCTAGCTGCATAGCTCTGCTTCTCCTTGAAGCAACTCATTTATTTCCTGGTTCAATTAGCCCAGCTAATTATTTAATCATTAGGAAATAAACTGTTTAAGTAGAGTCTTGGCCTCGGAATCCCGGGTATTGACATTTTCTATTTGGATGTTTTTTCTCTCCATAAATGACTGTTAACTGAAGATGCCATCGCCTTCACCCTCCACACTGCCCTTTCCCATCTGGACCAGATGGACACATATGTGAGATGCTGTTTATTGACTACAGCTCAGCATTTAACACCATTGTGTCCTCCAAACTTGTCACCAAGCTCAGAGACCTTGGCCCAACAGCGCCCTCGGTGACTGAATCCTGAACTTCTTGACAGGCAGATCACAGGCTGTGTGGATGGGCGGCACCACCTCCTCCACCCTTACTCTGAACTCCGGATGCCCCCCAGGGCTGTGTGCTCAGTCCTCTGCTGTACTCCTTGTTCATGCATGATTGTGTAGCCACCCACAGCTACAATACCATCGTTAAATTTGTTGACGATACAACCGTTATTGGCCTGATCACCGGTAATGACGAGATGGCCTACAGAGAGGAGGTCAGAGGCCTGACATCTTGGTGCCAGGACAACAATCTTCATCTTAACGTCACAAAAAACTAAGGAACTGATTGTGAACTTCAGGAGGAGCCAGAGGGAGGAACACGCCCCCCTTTCCATCAACTGGGCTACGGTGGAAAGATTCAACAGCTTCAGGTTCCTTGGGTTTCACATCAGCGAGGACCTCACCTGGACTCATCACACTGACTTTATTACAGCCAGACAGAGACTCTTCTTCCTCCACAGGCTACGGAGGCTCAACATGGACTCAAGGATCCTCTGCAACTTTTACAGATGCACCATAGAGAGCATCCTGACTGGCTGCATCACCGCCTGGTACAGCAGCTGCACCGCCCTCCACCACAAGGCTCTACAGAGGGTGGTGAAAACTGCTCAGCACATCATCGGGAGGGTCCTGTCATCCATGGAGGACCTTTACACCCAACGGTGTAGGAGGAAGGCCACCAAAATCATTAAGAACCTCAGACACCCCAGTTACAAACTGTTTAGTCTGCTACTGTCTAGCCGACGGTTTGGCAGCATTCAAGCTCGTCCCACCAGCTCAGGGACGCTTCATACCGCAGGACATAAGACTTCTAAATGCTGTCAGCAGCAACGCCACCTTTAAATAACATCTTATTGCTTATTATATTTTTTATTGTATAACTTATTTGTAGTATTCTTGTTTTTGTGTTCGACTATTTTTATTGTGGTTTACATTGTTTTGTTAGGAGAGCCTGGGATCTAAAAATTTCACTGTAAATTGATGTAATTGTTCTGCAATGACAATAAAAATTCATTCATTCCTTATTTTCTGTTAATTAGGATTTTCTATATTCAAATCAGATATATCCTACACTTAAATGTTTTGCTAGTAAAATATAAAAGCAACTGCATTCAGTTCAGCTCGGTTGGTTTTGTTCATTTTCTGTTGCCGCAACTCAGCAAAGTTAAAAAGTATCATCCTATATTACTGCAAACCAGGGATGGAAATAAAGTCAGTGTTTCTGATCGTTTGCATGAGGATGTGTGCTAAAACAAGATTATCCAGAGGTTAGAGGAGTTTCATTCTAGTATGATATCAATGAGCCTCATTCATCAATGTCTTCATATCAATCTTCTTAAATATGTTCTAAGTTGTATTTAAGAAGTACAGTATTTTAAGAAAACTCTCCACGAGTTTGATAAAGGTCTTTGTAAAGCACACAACTGATGGTATCTGTCATCTTGTGATTCAGCAGTTGACCCTGTATAAATACCTGAAAATAGCCATAAAATGTCCTGAGACTGAAAAACCATGTAGGCCCAGACAGAGGCGGGAAAAATAACAAACACAAACAAACCTGTTTGTCCTCAATGTTACAGGGATACACTTGGTAATAGATAATAACACAGTGAGATATAAAAGCAGGTTTATGGGTATTTAGTGACTCCTGAACTTAGTTAGCATGCAGTCTGGTCCTATGAATGTGTGCGGACCAACATCCTGGTGGTGTCGTTGATAACAAGAAAGTGGAAAACCCTGGAATAAATTCTATCTCTACATCCTGGACCTTCTAAAGCTGAGGACCTCCTGCTGCACCCAGATACTACACCCAGTAGTGTTACTAACCAGGTCAGTGGGGTAATTAATCTGGTCACTGGGGTTATTAAACAGATCTGTGAGGTTACTAACCAAGTCAGTCGGGTTATTAACTAGGTCAGTGGGGTCATTTACCAGGTCAATGGGGTAATTAACCAGGTCAGTGGGGTTATTAACCAGGTCAGTAGTGTTACTAATCAGGTCAGTAGTGTTACTAACCAGGTCAGTAGTGTTATTAACAAAGTCACTGGGGTTAGTAACCAGGTCAGTAGTGTTACTAACTAGGTCAGTAGTGTTATTAACCAGGTCAGTGGGGTAATTAACCTGGTTACTGGGGTTATTAACCAGATCAATGGGGTTATTAACCAGGTCAGTAGTGTTACTAACCAGGTCAATAGTTTTATTAACCATGTCAGTGGGGTTATTAGCCAGATCAGTAGTGTTACTAACCAGGTCAGTAGGGTTATTAACCAGATCAGTGGGGTTACTAACTAGGTCAGTAGTGTTACTAACCAGGTCACTGGGGTTATTAACCAGGTCAGTAGTGTCACTAACCAGATCAATGGGGTTATTAACCAGGTTTTTTACCAGGTTATAAACTCACTGGCCTCTTCCTGTACAGAACCACCTAGTGAACATATGAGGGCCGTTAATTGTTTGTCCATTTAATCCAAATGGATAATGGGATACACTGTTTACAGTTAGCCTGAAAAATCGATGTGTTAGGTACTTTGGATGGGTTTCTCAGTCCTGCAGGACTACATTGTGGACCTGATTCTGTAAGGTCCAGGAAACAGTTGTTCAGGTAAACACTGTGGACATGTTTCGATATTTAAAGCACTGAAAGATGACTGGCGTGAGATTAGCGTAACTTATCTGGTGCCTACTTAACTTAGTAGGCCAAATTAAAGCTGATGGTGTAATGATTTGCACTGCCGGCCCAAAAGATAAAGTTTGGTCATCCTGTGTGGAATTCATATTTTACACCTGTTCTCTACACAGGCATGTTAATTCTAACTGTAGGCATGATGGTGAATATGTTTCTTAACACAACATTAAGGTTAAATAGGTTTTTTGCAAAGGCAGAGAGAAGACTGAACAAAAATTAACTAGTTTGAGTGGACATTCTAATACAGCTGCAGGACAATCAGAAAGCACATAAACGCTCTTGTAAACCTTAGTGTCTTAATTTGTGTGGACTCTTTGCCTTGAGTGTTTCAGATGGGTCATTAGGATGCAGTAAAACATTAAAACATGAAGGCCAGTTGGCTGCAAGGCTGCAGAAATACTGATTTTGGGTGATTGCATACAGAATGAAGGTTTATGGTTTCTTTCTGGCATTGTTATTTTTTCCTTATGATATGCAGCTTTTACTAATCAGGGTGAATTACAAGTTTTAAATTATAAGAAATTCTCCAGGAAAGTGTTTCATCTTTTTGGGAACCCTACTGGACGATGGTCCTTCCTCAACTGTAAAACATGCTGTACAGGAGGTTTGGACTCAATCAAACATCAAAGACCAAACTGCCGCCTGTATAGCTCCATTCTGTAGAAATAATAGATTAATCTTCTGCTTCTCCCCCAAAAAGCAGGGTTTCTTCAAGTTTGAGTAAAATTAGTCAACATTTCCAGCAGTCAGGAAGGTTTAAAGGTTATATGACCAAGTATGTGTATCAGAGAATAATTACAGTCCCGTATTAAGCTGTCCACCATTCTCTAGAAAACACATAGTTCAGGTTTGCTGCACAATCATATATAAAAGGTTTAAATACTGACAGTGCATGTAAGGAAGAAAAAGATGGCCACTCTTACTTTTTCTTTCCATCCATCTCTGTTGTGTTTAATAAACTTGTCACCCAGGAGACCGAGGAATTGATGAGGAGGATGCATCCTTGACTCAGATATTTCAAATAAAACATTAGTTGGAAAGAGAGAGAGAGTGGGGGGAAGTAGCACACGGAAGAGAGGACAAGATTCCATGGCCTGAATTCTGTCCCAGAGCTGCAGTTGTTCTACCTCTGCAACACACAGCACTGCAGTGTGCATTGAGCTTCCAAGCATACAACCTGTATGGATCACTCGTCTATTTCTGATCTGGACGGCCCCAGTGTGAACCACGCATGTACCGCTTTCACTGATAATGATCTATGGATGTTGGTGTTAGATGGTGAGAGTTAGTATTGCTTTGCAAGCTTCTGTGTGTTCAAGCGTGAATATCAGCTTCAGAGGAGATGAAATCCTTTTTGCAGTAGGATTTTCACTAGACTTGGGAAAGAATCCCTCCCTCAC
Source organism: Melanotaenia trifasciata (assembly GCA_037177355.1). Taxonomy (NCBI): domain Eukaryota; kingdom Metazoa; phylum Chordata; class Actinopteri; order Atheriniformes; family Melanotaeniidae; genus Melanotaenia; species Melanotaenia trifasciata. The sequence goes on from JBAFTB010000015.1 coordinate 32,473,488, forward strand.
AATTTATTCCAGCAATCTGTGTCCACACACTCATCAAATAGGCAACCCTTCTTCACCCGGTGCACCTCCACCCAGATCTGGCATCAAACAGCATCATTAACCTCGCTCACATGCCTGCTGAATGCTTCACTGGTGAACACTCTTTCAGCTGTAAGGCAGCGCCGCCAAGATCGAGCCTGCGATAAGTAAAGGTGTTGCACATTTACTTAGGGTCAATCATAAGCAGCTCAGGCGGGTGGACTTTATATGGGTCGAGATAGGAGATAGGGCAGCTACTTGTCTATTCTGGGACAGTGCTGTCCACTGCATTCCTGGCCTTATATTGAGACAGTGGGGAGGAGGAGTTGAGGGTTAGGAACAGCTGGACACTGACTGAAAGGGAGAGATGGACGTAGTCATAATGGGAAGGTCGGGATGGGGTGGTGTCCCTGGAAAGGCTTAAACCGTAAAGGTGGTATAACAGAGCTGCTGCCAGGCTACCACCATGCACGGTCCGTGTAAAAACAACTATGACCAATGCTGGACTGTGTCGCTCTTACTCAGTGCGATGGGGTGTATGACCTGACACCTCCATCAGTCTCTCAGCCATGTCTCCATCTCGTGGCCTGGTATTCCTCTGAGCTCTCCCGCTCTCCTTATCAGGAAAAGTGGGCCCTAAGTGGACCGACTACCAGGCAGCTGTACTCCATTCGGCGCTGCAGCGTGGGGGGTAAGGCTTTGGAAACCTCTCAAGGCATCACTTCCTGTCACATCAGCTGACTGTGACTGAAACCTGTGACAGTGCTGAGAGCTGCTGCTTCAAAACAACCATTAAAATCCTCTTAAAATTGCAGTAATCTTTTATAATGCAAGATCTGCCTCAATGACGGCCCATGTGCACATCTGATGAAAATGTGCCAGTTGGTAATTAGCTTAATGCAAGGCACATAGTAATGAAAACAAGTTGACCTGTTGGTAGGCTGTAAACTTTATCTGCTGTGGCTGACTGTATTTATTCCCACTAATTATTAAGTGACTACAGGCAGAGGAAAAGTGGGGTGTATATTATCCATCTTAGCACAGACACTTAGGGTCAATCATGGTTAAAGTCTGCAATGAGCATTGAGGAAGTGGTGTTAAATGGAAGTCCATGAGGAGATCAGGTTGGTGGTTGAGCCCCATGATGGAAGCAGAGTGGCCGTTACCATGAGGTTAGACCTAAGCTGCTGCAGTCCACTGCAGACTCCGGCTGGCTGGCTTCTCTTCCACCACCAAGCCCTCCTCCCCCAGCTGCATTCAGACGTGAGCAGCAACCACCGGCTGACTCAGCACTATTCCTGCACCTGATTGGTTGATTAGAGGAGGAGACAGAAGCATACCAGGAGCCTTTATTCTGTGCTCAGCCACTTCCTCTCTCTCTCCTTAAAGATAAAGCCCGTCTGTGGGATGAAAACGCTTCCTGACCTTGTGCGACTGCCCGGCTCAGGTGCTGGACTGTGAACTTTTCCCTTATCAGGCCTCTCTGGGTTAACGTGGTCTTCAACTACTGCACCTTTAAAATCTCCAGCTGCACCATAGTTCACAATGTGGAGCGGCTTTTTCTAGGAAGATAGAAACACCTGCTTGACCTCCTTCCTTCCAACTTACACTCTCCTCACTGTGAATAAAATCTGATGGCTTGGTTGTGTTCTTTATTTATCTTGACTGGACCTTAAATGTCTCTATGGGACATTTTTAAACCTGAGCTCATACCTTGTGGCTACAGCAGTCTTTAACTTTTCGTGTTCTGAATTTACCTCAAGATGATTTAATCTTTAAAGCAGTTTTATACCATAACCATTTCATCTAACAGCAACACCCTAAAGACAATCAATACCTATTTAGATGATATATCTAATTATATCCTCACTTGCTGGTGCCTTTATCAGCCATGTAAACATGTAAACCTTGTGGTTTAATGCAGTTACCAGCTCTGTTTTGGAGTCAAATTAAAGGGACCACACTCAATTTTAATAGGTGTAAATGTCTGGATCTGTGTTACTGGTGAAGGGGAAAATGGCACACAGCACAAATGAAAACAGTTCAAGCTCTCCTGAAGAGAAAAAACACTTTCAGGGTGAAAATGGATCTCTCTCAGATCATAGTTCAGTATGTGTTCTCTGCAGAGGTCATCTGTGATGAAGCAAAGCAGGAAAATGTTAGAGGTTTTCATACAGCCGGTTCAGGTCTCCAAAGTCCCCCGTTGCCACTTTATAAACTGTGAGGAGAAAATTAAGTCTAAAAACATGCTGGACTGTCTCTAAACTTCCTGGTAAAGTAAAGAAAAGACAGAAAACGGTGAATGAAGGATCTTTATCTGCCAGGGACGAAACTTTCTAAACGACATTAAACTGGAAGAGAGGTCATCTGGTTTAGTGAAGGGGGGTCAGACCTGCTTTCTGTCTTCACCTTTCTTTCTCCCTACCTATGCAGGCTGATTATCACTCAGAGCACGCTCTGTCCACCCCTCTCCTCCCCATGTTCCCTACCTCCCTCCTTGTAACCAACCACCGCTGCCACTCAGGAATTTTAGCCATGCATTCATTACGTGCCGCTGCAGGGCCACAAAGGCGTGTTTGATATACACTCTGTCCTGAAACAAAAAAAATCCAATGAAGTTAAAGTCAGAAAAGGTGCTTGTGTGTAAAGATAGCCCTGGCTCATGCTTTTCTATTGTGAGAGAGAGGAGCACTGGTTCTTTTGTACAGAGGCTTCAATACATCTCTGTTTCAGCTTGAAACAATAGGGACTGAAAGAGGCGCTAGCTGGGTAGAGATATGGAGATAAGAATCTGGTCCAGGTCAGCATCTTGGTTGCTTCTGTAAAGATCTATGTCAGGACGGTTTGTGTGAGTCAGCAAAGCTTTTAGAAAATATGCAGTTTTATAAAGAAACAGTCTGGACATTTACTGATTGTCTCATTAACAGTTAGTCAAAGATGAATTATTTGGTCATTAAGGTAAAAATGTACAAATAAAGACTGAAAGTAATTTCTTTAGATTTACTCAAAGCTCCAGTGGTCAACATTTCCATATCATAGTTTAAACTACTGATCTCAGATGGGGCAGCGTACAGTGATCTAACATAGAGAGCTAAGGGCGTCTTTTTACTGACTGGTTTGACTGGTTTTCAGGGTCACAGCGTAATGGTGTCATTTCCTGACAGCTTACAGAAAAGTCTCTAAAACCAAAATGATGCTGCGTGCTGCAGCTGAGCCATGGCACACAGACACAATTAGTGATTAGCTCTTGAGCATTTATCAGCTGAAGGAAGGTACACTCTGAACTGCTGGATATTCATCATATGGAGGGAAAGAGTACTCCAAAGAAATGCAACTGGAGCCTGCTGGATTTATGATTGCACAAATGCTTGCTAACATCTTCCCTTCATCACTTAATACTTCTCTGCAAATAATGATTGTGTACTTGGTAATTCACAAAATGATATTTTAGAGCAATTTGACACAGCTGCACAGTATGTACATGATAAATTAGCTGCATTTGCTACAGAAATAGCATGCTAACGTTAACTTTTACTGAAGCAGTTCTACACTGTGCTGCTTTCTCTCCACTGTCGACAAAAACACAAGATTTTTATCTGTCTTGCAAATGGATCCAAACGTTATTGTCCACAAGTTCTGTGTGTGGTCATAAACAATAATAATAATAATAATAATAATAATAATAATAATAATAATAATAATAATAATAATAATAATAATAATAATAATAACAGATTAGATTTAAATAGTGCTTTTCAAGGCACCCACAGCACTTTACAGTTTGTCCATTATTCATCCATTCCTCACTCATACCTGATGATGCTAACCTACTTGTGTAGTTACGGCTGCCCTGGGGCAGGCTGACGGAAACTTTCCCGCCAATCCACGCCTACGGCCTCTCCAACCACCACCGAACATTCATCCACATTTGTTCACCAGTGATGCCGACACTGGAGGCAAGGAGGGTGAACTGTCGTTCCCAGCTCAGCACCAGGTTTCCAGGATTTCCTGTCCACTACTCCAGCACTGAGACAATTGCTCCTGGTATCTATCATTTAATAAAGAGTGTTAAACTGTCTTCTGGCTGCGAGGGGCCCATCCATAACACGTACAGTACGTAGCAGTTTCTCATGGTAGGCTTCATTGGATGGTTTTATCCTATGTGGACTATCAATGTGGTTTGTAGGTACTGGTTTTGTGCAAGTGTGTCATGCTCCGTGGTTCGGAGCTCGTTTTTCCCAGCTGGCCTGAAGGCATCTTCTCTGCACGCTGGCTTGATTGCTTATGCGCTCCACCTGCGCTGAGCGCTTTATATACCTGCCTGTTTCAACCCTTAGCTGCCAGATCGTCTCGGTTTCACCCTGCACGTATCCAGCCTCTGTTCCCAGTCTGTTCCCAGTATTACCTGTCTGTCTGCCTGCCCGTTGCCGACCCTTTATTCCTGCACCTGGACTTTTCGTCTCTGCCCGCTCCCTGTTAACTTAGCCATGTCTGTCTGTATTTTTCCGACTCTGTATTTCATTACCTGGATATTCGCCGCCGCCCGCTCCCTAGTGTTACTCAGCCTTGTCTGCCTGCCTGTCCGCCGTCGACCCTGTATTTCTGAACCTGGACTTCTGCCTCTGCCTTACTGATAATTCTGTCTTGGTTAATTATCGGATTATAAGGTTTACCAACCTCTGGATTGCTCACAGGATACTGTCTCTAGATCACGGACTCTGTTACTCTCTGACGGAGAAACGCAGAAGCACCTGCTGCAGCCTTCATACCTTTGGACTTTCTGATTTCTGTCAGTTTCCTGAGTTAATTTCTATTAAGTTCATTTTGTTAAATAAAACTCTATCACTTATCCCTTGGTTTCTGATTATTTATGAGTCCAATCTCCTGGTACGTGACAAAGTGAAGCTACAACAACTATGAAACTCTGTGCTGTGCCTTTATTCTCACACTGAGTATGTCCTCTTATGTCCTATCGTAATCACACCATTGATGTTGGAAAGCAAGTGATGCCAGAAGCAGAAAAACAAACAGTTTGAGGAAAAGCTTGAGAAGGACAACATTTAAACCAGGAGTCTCTCAGGACTTAATCCACCATCCCACCCTGGCAACTGCTGGCATCACCAGGTCATGTGACAGGAAGCTTCACTTTGAAATCAGACACACGTTTTCAATGTTTCTTTGTTTTTTTTTAATATCATGTTGCCTGTTAATATATAACTGTAACTATGTTAAATGATAATATTGTGATTTTAGTTGATAAAATCAAAGCAGATGGATGGTTGCGCCATTTTTTTTATTACTCCCATGTTTAAATTTTGATCTAACTGCTGATAATATCATTTCATTTCATTTTTATTCTAAGATTTTGTTTTTAAATAAAAATCTACTCTGGGCCAGAAGTATTGGGGTATGGGAGTATGGGGTATGGAGGTATTGGGCTATAGTCCTAAGGAATACTCTAGTGTATTGATGCTTTTTGTCCTACAATCTTCAACAACACAGCAGCCTTTGAAAATGAGATCCAGAACCTCATCGCTACTGAGTTTACTCTGTAACGGAAGCTGTAATTCATTTTGAAACTTTTTTTGTGGGGAGTTAGGTGGTGTGTGCTGGAGTGTTAGCATCAAACAGAATGCTTTGATAGTAAATCATGACTACTGCACCAGCTCTGGGCTAAAAGAAGCCACTCATGCTGTAGTTTCTACAGCAGCTCCGTGCTCACTCAGCACAACTCCTGCAGGGTAAAGTCACCGTTACAGATGCTAATCCAGCTATCATATACTGTAATAGTCTCTGTGCTACAAAATGGAAGCAATTATCTGACAGCACACAACAATCAGTGGAACAGATCACAACACATAATTCTTTATGGCGTTGGCAGATTTACTACCTGCGACTGACTCTCTCTCAGCGTAATTCATGCTCTTTACGATCTTCTTCTCTTTTGTTTCTCTTCGTCTAACCATGTGTTCCTTGCCTTTCTTGTTAGCTACGAGCAGCATACTCCACACATTTGGGGATCTAATGTACTCCTTATACCTCTACCACACAGGTGCCCAAGTCTGGTCCTGTAGATCTATTATCCTGCTTTAGCTGCATCCCTATTCTAACACACCTGAATGTCACCTGAATTACCTCATCCACATACATTCAGTTCTGCGAAAGCTGGTAAGCAGATACTCGTCTGATTCAGGTGTGCCATATCCTGCTGCACCCTGCTCTACCATCTCTCTCTTCCCTTCATTGTCCTTCCTCCGCCTTGATCTTTCCCTTCTACTTCAGTAATGTATGTCAGGCAGGCGGGGGGTGACAGGGGAATGCTAACTAGGCTTATCCTGACGCTGCACTCTCCTCCCCTCAGATCACCTCCAGGAGGGAGGAAAGGCCTGGCTGCTGATTGACTGACAGTCTCCGACTGGGATGATAAGCCACGGCTGACTAGCAGCCTTGCAGGCTGCTGCACTACAATTGCTCCTCTATCATCCTGTATCACTACGGCAGGCTGGCTACTGTAGGATGGATACGGCAGGCTGGATACGGCAGGCTGGCTATGGCAGGATGGCTACAGCAGGCTGGATATGGCAGGCTGGAAATGGCAGGCTGAAGACGGCAGGATGGATACGGTAGGCTGGCTACAGTAGGCAGGATGGCTACAGTAGGCTGGCTATGGCAGGATGGATATGGCAGGCTGGATACAGCAGGCTGGCTACAGTAGACTGGATACGGCAGGCTGGATACGG
>JBAFTB010000015.1:32697019-32707880 GCA_037177355.1 Melanotaenia trifasciata
AGTCTCCCAGAAAGACCAAGAGAAACTCATCCATGCATTCATCTCCAGTAGGCTGGATTACTGTACTGGTCTTTAACAGGACTTCCTAAAAAGAGCATTAAACATCTGTTATGTGACTGACTGGAAACATATGTTTCCAGTCAGTCACATAATAGATTTTAAAACCCTTCTGATCGTTTACAAATCCCAGAGCAGTTTAGGCCCAGAATCCACGTCAATTGTGATATGTGTAAGAATATAAACCTAGCAGAGCTCTTAGATCCAAAGACTCTGGTCAACTAGTCCATACCAGAGCCCACACCAGAGTCCAGACCAGAGTCCAGACTAAACATGGAGAAGCAGCATTTAGCTGTTATGCTGCAAACATTTGGAACAAACTGCCAGTAGAGATTAAACTTTTACCAAATGTAGACATTTTTAAATCCAGGTTAAAAACATTTCTTTTCATGTGGTAACTTTTTAACTCCTCTTGCTTTTTAATGTAATTTATTATTTTTATTGTGACTGTTGCTATATGTCTCTGCCTTTTACTATTTCTTAATATTTGTAATGCCTTTGTTTTATGCAACTGAATTGTCCTGTAGCTGAAATGTGCTATACAAATAAACTGCCTTGTTTTGTCTTGCCAAAAAAAAAAATAAAAAAAATAAAAAAGAGGACTGCCTCTAGCACTACATGTCAGCACCTGGGTCCAACTGAACTCACAGCAGTCTGACTACCACTTAATGATGATGTCCTATCCTGTTTGAATTCTTGCATGTGTTGTTCTTACTCTCAGATATAAGTCACTCTGCATAAAAGTGTTTGCCAAATGACTGTAGAACAGAATAGAATAGAATAGAATAGAACTTTTAGCTAATAACTGCTGTTAATCTTTAGTTTATGATGGTGCATGTTAGCTGTCTGAGAGCGAAGTTGTAAACCTTTATTTATACTAGTAGTCCCATTATGACACACAGTCTCATTAGCAAGAGAGACCTCTCTACCTAACATAATGATTCTGGAAACTGTGGTGGGAAACCTTAAAGAATAATGTATCGAACTGAAACTCAAGTGATGCACATGATTAAACTATGCCTAAAACTAAACAGTAGTGTTAACATTAGCTGGAGCTGGACAGCAGAGATGATCAACTCTCTTCTGTTTCAGGCTTTAGGGATAATGTTTTTCCTGCTGGCCAGTGTCCTATACAAGCCTCCTCCAGAGTTGCCTCGAAGCCGCTGCCAGAGCACCAGCCATGGACCGGGACACATGAATGACCTGCCCATCAAAGATATGCCTGAAGATCAGAAACCTGCAAGCCAGGTCATGACAGCGATCCCTTAACAGTCGCTGGTACATGACAAACAGTCCTGAATGCCTTCATGCACACACAGACATGTGTCTGTAGCACATGACCTCTTCTAACATGTTGCTTTCTTTAAAGAAAATCCTGCTTTGATTCATACATGTTTTTTATAGGTGTGTGTGATTGATTGGGCTAAGCCACAGTTTTGCATATATGTTTACAGTTTCTACAAATATCATGAAATTAATCAGTTAATTGAAATTATTATGTTTCTTTTAAAATGTGATGTTATTATGATCAGTATGTTGTATGTCATTCTTCAAAAGCCAATGAGACACCTTAGTCCAGTGGTCAGCAACTGGCGGCCTGTGTGCCAGAATACGCGCACACACACACAAAAATTGTAATGTGCAGAGACATGCAGCTGTTTGCAGCACTGTTACAAGAACGTGACACCTTTAAGAATGGTCAAGCTAGAGAGGAGGAGAATTCCACAGAGCAGGAGTCAGAGGTAGGGAGGTGAGGGAGGGGATCATTGGACCAGAAAGTTAGCCGTGAGAAACTGCTTTGTGATTGTTTTGCTACCAGCTTTAGCAATAAATACCACACAGCTCTGCTAGTTCCAGCAGTGTCCTGTGTTCACCACTGCTGGGTAAATTGAAGTGAGCTTAGCCTGAAGCTAGCTGCTGATAGCTGTTGATATTATTTAGCTGGTCAGAAAAAACTTTGGCCCCAGGCAAAATGCAGTTGCTGACCCCCCTCTTAGACCTATGAGTATGTATGACGCATTTAACATGTGGATATTCTCAAAATGTCTCCAGGCCAGTAATAATGTAGCCAAACAAGGAAGATTTACTGAAGATTGTTTCAGAGTGTGCTGAAAGGTGCTTAAGTCACTTAAAAAAATGAGTGAATGGATGTTTTCACATTTTTACATTGATAATACTGTTTTCCACAAAGAACAATTTTAGTAACATGAAGAGTCTTTAGTTTTTGGACAAATAACATGTCTGATAAAAAAATGAAACAGAAGACTAGTCTTTGACTGGGTTAGGCCTAAAAACAGTATCACATTCTCACTGATATGTGATGAGAATTAATTTTCCTGAATTGCAATGATTTCAATTAAACATTCTGTAATTCAAATTCATTTGAACATCCTGTGGTGTGGAGTCAATTTTCTGGGGTCCAATTTCTGGACAGATGGACATTTAACTCCTCCACGTCCATCATTTCTGTCTTTTTTACTGTTGCGGTGTTCCTTCTTCACTTTCTGAAGATTGGTGAATATTTGGTCTAACATTTGTTTACTTTTTCACTTGATTATTACAGAGTTATTATTTAGTGTTACAGCTGATTATAAACATTGACAAGAAGTGATCTGGTTTTGGCTTTCTTCCACTTTTAAAACTTTATTAAGCATAAGTAATACAGCAGTGTAGTGTTTGAATGAACCCAGCCTTCACTTGGAACTTTTTTTTTGGTGCTCAATGACAACTCAGGTTCCAAACCAACTGTTTTTTGGTGTTGATGCACCAGTTGGTTTAAAATTAGGTTCAGGAACCGGTGTCCAGACAGTGTGAAAGCCCTACGTGGCCTTAATTTTAACAATCACACATAGAGGGACCACTGCTCTGTAAGGTTGTCTTGGCAGTACATATGTAGCCAGTTACTATTTCAGTTCTCATCTAAATGCCAGCCAACGTTGTTTCAGCCAAGGAATAGACTGGAAAGTTAATGGATCATGCTAGTGGTTGTTTTTGCATGTTTTTAATCAAAGTAAAACTAGAGAGTGACCCAGCTCCCCAAGTTTTCTTGAGGGTCTGTTAGTTGTCATGGGTCATATCTTTATTCTGTCTCCCAAATCATGGCATTGCCACCACCATGTGTCCCTGCAGAGATGGTAAAGAATACAGTTTGCCGGTTATACCTGAAGCTTTAAATTGTTGGAGATCTTGCTGTTAAGCGTCCTTATTGCTCATTAACTGATATACATCCCTGAACCCCTCTCCTTCCCCGCTTTCTCTCACACACATAGGATCTCCCAGTGTTAATTACATTTAGTCATCGCAACACAAGAAACACAACACACAAACAATTTTTTGGTGGCATGGTGGGTGGGGCTACTCATGTGGCCTTGCTCCCAGCATGGCGTGCTTACTGCAAATCAATTTTGATTGCAAAAAATCCAAACATCAAATTTTTATTTATAGAGAACTTTTCATGCACAAAGCAACATAAAGTGCTGTACATAAAAACAAATTGCTTATTAAAACAAAATTTAAAAAAGTCTTCACTCTCTAAGGTATATGATGAAGAAAATCAAAGCACACCTCAGTAGTTCACACACAATTGCACATAAATCACACACATACAAACAAACCGCATGCACCCTCCCCCCACCCACCCAGACCCCATTCTGTACCAACATGACCTCCATCCCTTATTACTGTCTCTGATATAGGTATACAGGTATAAAAATAATAATAAAATGAAAATTACGCTGCTGCGAGGAAATGATATGTTGGGGATCCAGTCATACCGGAAGCCAGCCCATCTATGACCACAGAGGGCACCAACACAGGAACCACCCAGGTCAGGGCAGGCTGGGATCCACACCAGCTCTACACTGGACTTAACTCAAATAACCCAGCAGCAATCAGTTATTTCTTTTCCTTCGTCTTTCCTTTCTTTTCCTTATTTAGACTTTAACAGGAAGAACAGTTTTGAAATATGTTTCCTTTGTCATCTTTTGGTCTTTTAACAGGTGAAAAACCTTCAAATAAAACAATGGGAATTCACATTACTGTTAGTTCATACAATTCTTAAGCATAAAACCAAACAAAATAAATGCATTTCATATTTCTATATACAAAGTATAAAAATCAAAATTGATTTGCCAACTACTAAATTTCTAAGATTTTTTTTTAACAGAAACTTATGTTAATATTACCATTAAACTAAAAATCACCATTTATCAAAGGAGTAACATTTGCCTACACATGTTAACAATGCTTAATCCTCCTCATAAGTCCAGCAAAGAAAGCTCTGTCATTCAGGCAGTTCACAACGGCAGAGGGCTGTCATCCTCATCACAGCACTGCATTAATCACTAAATTAAATCAGTCCATCAACAACTGGCAGGTCACCGATCATCTTTAAAATCAGAAAGGACAACTTTTCTTACCAGCTGCCTCTCCAGTCTTTTGCAGATGTCTTTTATTTTAACAGTGTGACAGAAATGTTTGGCTGTAACGTCGACCTTGACTTCATCCATTTTCACTTCTTCAGGACTGATGACATAACCCAAGAATGAAATCGTAGACTTATGGAACTCACTTTCTGCTTTGACATACAGCTGATGAGACAACAGCCGTTCCAGGACCTGCTGAACATGCTGAGTATGCTGGGACCGTGAACTAGCATGGATTAGAATGTCATCAATGTAAGCAATGACGTATTTACCCAGCATGTACTGCAGGACGTCGTTGATGAGACTCTGGAATACTGAAGGGGCATTAGCTAGCCCATATGGCATGATGCGGTTCTCAAAGTGGCCTGAGTGAGTACTGAATGCAACTGCTCATCCCCCTTCCTGATGCGCACCAAGTTGTAAGCACTGCAGAGATCCAATTTCATAAAGACGGTCGCCCTGTGCAGTTGGTCCAGTGCACTAGGGACCAAAGGTGTCATGAATGGCAGATGTCGGAGGAGGTGAGGACCCAATTGCAGGCAGTCAGAGGCAGGAGGCAGAATTGGTGCAGGTGACTCAAGACAGGGATAAATCCAATGAACTAAACCACACATGACCAAATGAGAGGATCTGACAAGGAGTGACTGAAAACCAGGGACATATATACACGGAAGGAGTAATGGGGAACAGGTGAAGTGGATGAGCAATCAGGCCAGGTGATCTAATGAGGCAGAACAGAAATCACAGGAACACAAGAGGGAAAACCAAACATGACAAAACTGAAACCTAAAGCATGAACATAACAAGAACTATAAACCAAAATCAAGACCGAACTAAACATGACAAAAACCAAAGTCCTAAACCATGATCAAAACACCCACCAAAACCCAGAAACCATGGCAAAAGGAAGGGGGTAGCGGTACTTAACAGTGATGTTATTCAGGCCATGGTAGTCAAAACACGGCCGAAGGCCCCGTCATGGAGGGATGCTCAACAGACATGGAAGCAGATCATTGTCCTAGAGCGAGAATCCGGCAACGGCGAGGGAAAACCCACTTCCCAGGTCCTCCAGTGAATGGTGGGCATGTTCTTGGTGAGCCATGGAAGTCCAAGAAATAGGAGATGGCGGGATTGAGGCAGAACATAATGGGCCAACTCCTCCTGGTGAGTTCCCACTGTAAGCTGAAGGGGACTGACAAAGGGGGTAACGGAGCCCTCGCTGATGGGCCTCCTGTCTATGGCTTGAACGGCAACTGGAGTAGGAAGCCGATGCAGCGTTAAACCAAGTCTTCGAGCTAGGCCACGGGAGATGAGATTGCCCACAGCTCAGAAGTCCACCAAGTCTGAAACCGGAAGACTCACATCACCAGCATGGACAGTCACTGCAACCATGAATTGATCAGTGCAGTATAAGGATGGAGAAACACTCACCCGCAGGGTCGGGCGGTCGCCGACCTCCTTTATTCCCCGGAGCATGGGGAACATGTGGGCAGTCAGGTAGGAGGTGAGTCCCCTCTCCACAGTACATGCACAGACCCCTCTCGCTTTGGGCGGTTGGTTGGGCGGCAGCACAGATTCTCTCGCAGTGAAGATTGAGTTTGTCGAGGGAGAGAGTGTCATCTCAACAGGCTAACTCAGTTTTAATCTTGGGCTGCAGCCCCTGTTGTAAAGCTATAATAAGCGCTGGCTCATTCCACCCGCTTGCAGCGGCGACAGTGCGAAAGTCCAGTGCGTAATCAGCCACAGCTTGAGCGCCCTGTCGCATCCGAAGGAACCTCTCTCCTCCTTCATGTCCCTCTGGTGGATGGCCAAAGACAGAGCAAAATAACGTTAAAAAACATGGTTAAGAAGAGAGAGCCTCACCACCTCCACTCCAGACCGCTGTAGCCCATTCACGTGCCCGACCTCCCAGGAGTGAGATGACTGTGCCGATCCATTCACCATCCTGCAGCTCTGGGTGGTACCAAAAAAACAGGTCGCGCTGCAGGAGGATTCCCGCACAGCCGGATGGATCACCATAACCTAACCCTCTGGGAGACGTACTGGAGAGGCAGTGGATCGATTTACAGCAGCTGGAACAGCTACAGGAGTTGGAGCCAGACTACTGCTAGCAGCTGACGGCGGGTGATGTTGGATCTGTAGGTGTCTTAATAAATCCGCCATCATCGACTCCTGCCTGCCAACTCGTTGCTCCAGGGCGGTGGCTACTGCGGCAAGTTGGGAAATAACAGAGGACTGCTCAGGGGCTGAAGCCGTGACAGAAGAAAATCCCTCTCCAGGAGAACTTCCCACTGTGTCCATGGTTGGTATTGTCTTCTGTAACGCTGGATCGGCTGAAAGTCGGACACAAGCACAGGCTGAATGTGAAAAAAGGGTTTTAATGCAGCTCTGACTGCAGACTGAAGTAGCTACAAGACGATACAAAGATCTGCAGTGTGCTGAAGGCTTAAGTAGACTGGAGGACAGGTGTGTCTTGTCAGGTTGATGAGGAGAGTTGGCAGGTGAAGTCCGATGAGCTGGAAGAGAGGAATCCTGGGTAATGAAGTCTTAGGACCGGTGATCAGTAGGCTGGTGAAGTGGAGCGTACTGGTGCAGGTGGAGCAGGCATGACATTGGCGGCGTCTCCTTCCGACATTAGCATGCTTCTCCACTGATCAGCTGTTAGACCCATCTGCAGCTGCATGACGTCACAGATAAGCTTTCTTCCCACTCGCTCTGATGATTATTTTTCCCTCACACGACATTTGACTGAACAATGCAACAACCCTGCAGACAGAGCAGGCCAAGCTACCAGTGTGGAGGAGTTAAACAAGACAAGGGCCAAACCGATTAAATACTGGGATAAGACCAGGTTTAAAAAAAAAATCAAGATACCAGAAGATGCCCAAAATAATGAAAACAAGACCTGGTGAAAAAAAGACTGAAATCTAAATGACTGTGTCTGGATACATCTATTCCCACTGGACTGCAGGAAACTGATTTGCGCATGTTTGAAAACTTCTGTACCTGTAATATGTGTCTGTAATAGGGGAAAGGGGCGGGGTGCACCAGCCAAACTTTTGTTTTGTTTTTATGTTTTTTCTTTCGTTTTCTTTCTTTTTTTTAGTGAAAGTCTTGAAATCAATACAATTTTAAATAAAAAAAACATTAAATCAAGACTAAATAAACTTATAAACAATAAGAACGGATAAGTGTGACAAGAATAAAAATACAGATAAAGGAGTTCAGGGAAATGATAAAATAAAATAAAGGAATTTATAAAAACTGTGTACTAGGGTAAAAATTAAACAGTAAAACAGAAAGCCACATAAGTAGGTAGTATTGAAAATAATAGAAAAAATTAATTATTAAATAAATGAAAAATCTAAACAGGATGAAATAAAACTATAAACTTCATTTCTAACATTCATGAAACTTATTAGCAAAAAAGGTCTCTGCAGCCCTGAGAATCTCTGGCAGGCTGGTCCACAGTCGAAACCCATAGTAGTGGAACGAGACTTCACCATAAAAGTCTTGGTTCTGACTTTGGGAACAACTAAGAAACCGGTACCAGAGGACCTTAGGGTCTGCAAGGGTTCATAATCTAAAGGCAGATCTGATAAATGAGAAGGTCCAAGACCATTGAGACATTTGTAAAACATTAAAATAACCTTAAAATCATCCTGAAATGCACAAGGATTTTAAAACTGGTGTGATGTGTTCCCACCCTCTGGTCCTCATCAGAACAAACAGCAACACACACTTCACAAACAGTCATGAGCAAGGAAGGTGAGAGCAATGGGGTCCTCTCACACCCGTTTCCCGGGCACTACCAAGGGCAAGCAGAGGGAGGCAGTTGCCCCAGGGGCTGGTGTCCGGGCAGGCTGCACTGATGGGGGTGCTGCTGGCCCAGGGAGAATGCACAGCTTGCTGTATTTGGGTGTGGTGTGGTGTGGTGTGGGGTTGGCTGGGTGTGGTGGTGGGGGCCACATTTAGGGCTTGCTATCCTCTGGCCTACCAGGGATGTCTCCTTCAGGGCATGGTGGGAGAGTTCAGTGTGGTGAGGGTGTGAGAGCAGGTTTTCATGGGTACAGTGCAGGTGAGGTTGTGAGTGAGGGTTTATGAGGTGGATAGAGGAGGATTGGTGGTTGGGTGTGTGTGAGTGGGTGGAGGAGGGGGGGTAAGGGGAGAAGATGGGCTGGTTATTTTTTTCAGGAACTCCTGATGAGTGTCAGCTTTGTTATCCTGTAAACACCGTAGTTGGTTAACTGTTGTTGGTTTTCTGGTGTATGGATTGTCTGTTGTATCTTTGTTTCCCTCTATTTTTTTCTACTCTCCTTTTTTGACTTCTCTTCATTATTCTCCTTTTTTTCTATCCCCACCTAATTCAAAATAAATAAGATTCAAATACATAAATAAATAGAGGAGGTAAAGCACTTGAGGAGGCAGCAGAGAGAGCTGAGCATGGTAAGTGGTGCTGATGCTGTAGGTGACATAGTTCCTGTGAAACCAGGGGCACTCAAACGTTTATGCATTCATTCAATTTTTTTTTTTTTTTTACCAGTCTAATCAAAATTTTATTAAAAGTAGGACAACAATGTCCTTTAAAGTCCAATCTGGAGCACAGTGAGGATGTGGCCAGCCTGACAGATTTTACAGATTGGTGCTACGACAGAAGCGTCATGGGGAAGCCAAACCAAACATCTACCCCCTCTACTTCATCCAGGACCAAGAGACAACGAAATGAGGATTCACCTGGAGCTATTTCACCACCAGGTAATGACTCAGTGAATGTTTGGATCTCTATAGATAAGAAACTTAGTAGTTTTGATATGCATTTGAGCCTGGTGGAGATTCTCCACAAAGAGTTCCAGGTCTTGCATGAATCACTTGAATTCAGCCAGAAACAGTTGGAAACTCTGGTTGCGGAGAATGCCGGCCTCAGAGAGTCGATAAAATCCCTCAAGGCAGGCTTGACCCGACTCTCTGAGGAAAATAAGACGATAAAGGAAATGGTGATCGATCTGCAGGCGCGGAGCATAAGAGAGTATCTGATATTCAGGGATCTCAGAGCAGACAGAGGAAGACCCTGACCAGCAGACCAAGACCCATTGTAGTCAAGTTCATCAGCTTTAATCAGAAGGAGCAGGTGAATAACCAGGGCTGCGAACTGAAGGGAATGAACTTCAATGTAAAAGACCAATATCCCAGAGAGATCCTGGATCAGTGAAGAGTTCTTGTTTCCCATCAAAAGGAAAATTTATCACCGAAGGCTCTCTTGCTGTCATTGCGGTGGATAAATTAATTAACGGACAGCTGTACCGCGACTGAAACATCACTCTGTGCCTCTACGGACATGTTAGTATGTGCTTTAATCTTCATGTATTCTCACTAGATCGGGTCAATGCATAACACTACCATGAAGATCATGTAGTTAACAGTAAATCCACTGCCCATCTCCACTACACTGCTCTCAACATTATTTGTTTCCTTTGGCACTGTCACAATTTTCACTTCTCACTTTTCTTATTTTGGACCCTTTCACAGTGAACGGTAATCGCATCAGCATTATAATAATGCAAACTCACACATATACTCGAACATCAGGCCCAGCCTGTGGACACACATAAGCACACACACACGCAATGTATGAGGGAGCAACACACACCCATGCGGACATTTAATACACAGATCCATATCACGCACTCAGCTGGCAGACACACATGCACACAGAGAAGGAGTGGGATGGGTTCAGTAATATACATATAAACACGGATCAGTAATATATATGTAGCCTCATTTCTGTGGTCGGATCATAAACACACTGAGGTTTGTCACTTGGAATGTGCATGGAGCTGGTACAAGGGAAAAGAGGTTAAAGATTTTCAGTTGGCTGCAGGAGATGAAGGCAGACTTTGTCCTCTTACAGAAAACTTATTTATGAAGCTCAACAATAGATCTTCTTCCAACAGCCCAGTTTCTACACGTGTATTCAGCTTGTTATAATTCTTGGCAAAGAGGAGCAGTGACTCTTATTAATAGAAGGTTAAACTCTGACATTATACAGAATACAGTCACAGATCCAGAAGACAGATTTAAAATAGTTACAATATCTATTCAAAACGTTATGTATTGTAAATATATGTGGTCCAAATGCTGATGACCCTCCTTCTTTGAGTCCCTCTTCACTTTATTCTATGGTCCCTCAGATAACACACTAATTATAGGAGGTGACCTTAAAATTTTATTGGGACAAACACAGAACCACAGGAAGTCATCGAGTCTGGAAATCCTCAGAAACTGTAAAACAGTACATGAAGGACGTTGGTCTCTGTGATGCTTGGCGCTCTCACCATCCCACACTAAGAGAATACACCTTCTTCTCTTCAGTTCACCATTCC
>JBAFTB010000016.1:233999-244037 GCA_037177355.1 Melanotaenia trifasciata
AGCATCAACAGCACTTTAGTTTTGACAAAAAGACTTTGTTCTCTAATGGATTGCAATGGATTGTTGTAGGATTCAGTGTAAGGGAAATGCAGCAGCAGCAGCAGCCATCTTCATTTGATCATCAGTAAACGCTAAAGCATACTTAAATCCATCTTTTGCGACAGGCTGTACTGGTCCATTCAAATCTGCATGTACAAGGTCTAATACCCTCTCAGCTTTTTCATCTGGTTCTCTGTTTCTGCTCTGAGCAAACTTTTTTTGGATACACACTTTTCATTTTTGTTCTTAATTTTCATTCCCTTTACAACACTTTAACATATCATAATTACAGTGAGCCATTATTTCATCCCATGCTGGCATATCGTAGCAGCCATTACATTCATCGGCATCACATGTAGTTGTATCCAGAAAGACCAGTCTGTCTGAGTGTTTTGACCTTCCTTGAAGATTACCGTTGCTCCTTGGGCGATCGCTGCTTTGACTGAAATACGTCCTGGGAAAATGTTGGAACATAAAGCGCATCCTCCAACATCACTTCCATGACTCATCCTTTAATATCTTTTAGAAAAAACTTAGCAGTGCCCTTCTTCTCTGCAACTCCGCTGGCCTTCACTCCGTCCACCAACTCAAAAACATGACTCTGTGGCTTCAAACTTGTGTCGAAACACATGAACTTTGTGACATTCGTAACATTGTGTCTGGTTGCCCCGGAATCCACCATCAAGCCTTTCTCTTTGACTCCGGCAAGATAGGTGATGGTGACTTTTCCAAAAGCACATTTGGCTAGATTCAAGATGAGGGATGCTTGTTCCAGCCTGGTGAAAACAGCATGCAAAGTGGTTATGTGCTTGGTCCATGTAGAGGAATAAACCACAATGTCATCCAGGTATACCTCACAGTTCTGTATACCCCTTAACACAATGTGCATGAGTCTTTGGAACGTAGCAAGGGCATTTTTGAGACCAAATAGCATCACTCTATACTGTAGAAAGTGATCAGGGGTTACAAAAGCTAATATTTCTGATGCACTGGGAGTTAAAGGGACCTGTCAATAGCCCCTTACTAGATCAAGTTTGGTTACAAACCTTGCCGGACCGACTCTTTCCATGCAATCTTCCATACGGGGCAAGGGTATGAATCTGCTTTTGTGGCTGCATTGACCTTTTGAAAATCAGTGCAAAAACGCACGGTTGTATAAGGCTTTGGTACCAAAAGGTAAGGACAACTCCATGCACTGGAGCTGGGAACTGCTAGTCCATTTTCAAGAAGATAGGTGACTTCTTGCTGGAAAAGCACACGTTTAGTTTGCTTTTCCTTTTTGCTGTTTGATTAGAGGGTGACCACCTACATCAATGTCATGTGAAAGAATGGTTGTCCTAGACAGGGTGTCGGAGAACAGAGAAAGGTGATTGTCCACTAATCTAAATATGTCCTCACAGGCTGATTCACCCAGATGTTTCAGATGATCCCTCAAGTCTCTAAGGATCTCAGAGTTCTGGAGACGAGGACAAGAAGAAACATGGATGAAACATGACCCATCATTATCTGGATAGCAGCAAGCAAGAGGTGCCGCTGCTACAGTGGACACTGTTGCCGCAGATGGAGTGAAGGATGGGGGAGTAACTGAGCTTTTATCACGGGAAACATAGGACTTCAACATGTTAATATGGCACACGCGAAATTGTCGTCTACGATCAGGGGTGGCAACAACGTACTCAGTATCACTCAGTTTTTTTTAACAACATAGGGGCCATTTTTGCACGAAGGTATGGACCAGGAATTGGGAGAAGAGTTAACACCTTGTCACCCACCTGAAAATCTCTTTGCACAGCTTTCCAGTCTTACTTTCTTTTCATTTCTTCTTGGGACACAGAAAAAGTTTTCCGTGCAGTCAGACATGAACTAATAGTCCAACAAGTTTTGGCCACTAGTAGCAGTGTTGGACAGATAACTTTCTCAGAGGACAGTGCAGGGTGTGTCCAAACACTAACTCTGCCTGGCTGAAACCTAGGGATTCCTGCACACTTTCTCATGCAGCAAAGAGAAGGAGGGGCAGACCCTCATCCCACTCCTTCCCTTTTGCAGTGTTTAATAGATAGTGAGGCAAGGACCAGACCAAAGATTCTTGACATGAAATTGGAGCCTTGTCCGTTTGGATGGACCTTGGAAGACAAAAGGTTGAGAAGTAGTTCACGAGGGTTTTCACTATAGCTTTGGCTTTGAGAGTGTGCAACATAATGGCCTCAGGATATCGTGTTGCAGTGCACATCAATGTCAGAATATACTGAAGTCCAGATTTTGTTTTAACAAAACACACGGCTAATGCCGTAACACTCAGCTTGTCCTTAAGCTTGTTCCTTGCCTTTTTTGTTCCATGCAAAGACATGTACACTATCGCCCCCCTGTGGTCACAGATTCTGATGGGTCACAGATTTTGGTGTAACACCTGGCAGCATTCCAGAGCTTCACAGATATCAGCTGGTCGTGTGTAAACAATGCGACTGCCAGGTGAGACGTACTTCATTGCAAAGGTGATCAAGCAAAAACAGCCAAAGTTTTAAGAACCTGAAAACCAGGCTGGAATGTTGGGTGGCAGCGGTGACAGACGCAAAACAGTGAAAACAGTGAGTAGAAATATAAAATAAGTAAAACGTAAGCAAACACAGAGCTGCTGTAACAGGCTGCCGTCAGCCACCACACCATCCTGGAAAAATATAAAAATAATATGGTTTTATATGGTAAATGGATGGTACTTATCAGAATCAGAATAATCCCGAAGGAAATAGTGTGGACACAGTTGCTCCATAACAAATAATGGATAATGTAAAAATCACAATAAGAAAAATGACAGATTAGTTACGATTTCTCTATTAACAGATCCAGGATCAATCCTGCAGGGAGTACTATGTACAGTACCATCAGTATGAGAGACAGTAGAATGTAAATGTATTACAGTGGATGTTGTTGCTATATGGATATACAGTATACAGCCCTTTTCTAGTCATGTTGGCCACTCAAAGCACTTTAAACCACATCCCACACACACTCACACAGCACTTCTGTTGTCTACTACTATCTACACCCTGGCAGACACATCGGGAGGCAATGTGGGGTTCAATGTCTTGCGCAACGACACTTTGGCATGGAGTCTGGGGAAGCCTGGAATCGATCCCCTGACTTTCTGGTTGGTGGACAATTGCTCTTCCTCCTGAGCTGCAGCTGCATATTATTGATTTAATTGAGATTTTACTAATTTAATAGTTTCTATGTTCTGTTAAACATTGAACTGATATTAAATAAAATGAACTCGTCTTGAATATTCTTGCCCATAATTAGTGATACTAAACATTTTCATGATGATGATGATGATGATGGTGACGACAATCATTGCTGAGGTTACTGGACGTATGATGGATGAATAAAATGTGAGTCTTCATCTGCTTGTGAGGAGGAGGTCTTAGAAGGACAGATTATAGGACAGTGAACCTCTGATGTGAACGAATGCAAATGAGTTTGGAAATGTCAAATTAGCATAGATTTAGAAGGAGTGCGGGGCGGCGCGCGGGGCGGCGTGCTGGTGTGTGGTGCACGGCGGAGCTTCCTCACAGCTACAGCCGGCCTGACAGCTCGGCCCAGGTCCAGACGGCCTGCTTTACATATGAGAGCAGCCTCCATCACCGCAGGTCACCGCCAGCATCCCGTCGCCAAGGAGACTGATGGAGACTGACAGGTCGATCTGATGGACGGACAGGGAGACGCTCTGGGCCTTGTGCGCCCACAGAGGAGGAGATGAAAACAGCTGATTATGTTAATTTTGAATTTAATCAATTACTGACGGACGTGATATCCTGAAGATACACCTCTCAGCAGAAGAACCAGGACCCGTACAGAACCAGGTCTCCAACTGTACTAGGTCTAATCTGAGAGACCAGAACCAGGACCCCTACAGAACCAGGTCTCAAACTGAACCAGGTCTAATCTTTATGAACGGAAGTAGGACCCCTACAGAACCAGGTCTCTAACGGAACTTGGTCTACTCTGTAAGAACAGAACCAGGACCCCTACTGAACCAGGTCTCTAACGGAACTAGGTCTACTCTGTAAGAACAGAACCAGGATCCTTACAGAACCAGGTCTCCAACTGACCTCGATCTATTCTGTGAGAACAGAACCAGGACCCCTATAGAACCAGGTCTCCAACTGAACTAGGTTTAATGTGTAAGAAGAGAACGAGGACCC
Source organism: Melanotaenia trifasciata (assembly GCA_037177355.1). Taxonomy (NCBI): domain Eukaryota; kingdom Metazoa; phylum Chordata; class Actinopteri; order Atheriniformes; family Melanotaeniidae; genus Melanotaenia; species Melanotaenia trifasciata. Next base: position 238,238 of record JBAFTB010000016.1, read on the forward strand.
CTACAGAACCAGCTCTAATCTGTGAGACCAGAACCAGGACCCTTATAGAACCAGATCTAATCTGTAAGATCCATGACCCTTACAGAACCAGGTCTCTAAGTGAATTAGGTCTAATCTGTAAGAACAGAACCAGGACCCCTTCAGAACCAGGTCTCCAACTGAACTAGATAATCTTTAAGAACAGAGCTAGGACCCCTACAGAACCAGCTCTGATCTGTAAGAACCAGGACCCGTACAGAACCAGGTCTCCAAATGAACTAGGTTTATTATGTAAGAACAGAACCAGTACCCGTACAGAACCACATCTAATCTGTAAGAATAGAACTGGGACCCTCACAGAACCAGATCTAATCTGTAAGAATAGAACTGGGACCCCCACAGAACCAGATCTAATCTGTAAGAACCAGGACTCACTTGAACCAGATCTCAAACTGAACCTGGATCAGAACAGAACCACATCAGATCTGAACCAGATCTTTTGTAGCTTCAGCTTCACATCAGGATGAAACCAAATCAAAGAATTAATTTTATGTCATTTTTTCCTAACTGATGTTTCCTGTTCTTCATTTTACATGTTACGTCCCTCCGGCACGTCCTGAGGAAGAAGGCGTTAACATCTCCAGAAGATGCCATTGAGGAGACAGTCTTAGGTTTAGAATTCATTTAAAGTTTGTGTGTCAGCTACAGAAAGGCCAGTAGCGTCAGGCAGAGCCGAGACCAACATAAACTGTACCTCAGTACAGAAACAAAAGAATGCAAACCAGCTTCTTAGCCCCTTAAGCCCTAGGGTTTTTGGAGGTGTGGTTCGCATGAACAGACCTACCCAAATTAAATCAACAATAACTGTAATTTTTAGATCAATATACATAACCTTGGTCTCAACGGATAGGTAAGACCCTATAGAATATAAATCCAGTGTCAGAAACATTGTGAATGTTCATATGCCTGTGCAAATTGTGATAAACCATAGTGAAAAATGAAAAGAATTATCCTTGCCTAATTGTTTTTTTTTATTACACAGATGAAAACATGATAGAAATCATTCTGTGCATAAAGATACCACTGCATGGATTCAGCAACTCCTTTACTACAACTGTACAAAGTTTCATGGGAATAGAACAAAGCTCATATCTTTTATGCAGGTTTTAGTGTGGATAGGACCAGGCGGACTTTCTATTTGGCCACTTGGATACCCAAACTGTGCCAAATTGGGCTGTGTCTGGATTTCCTCCAGAGCTTCTAACACAGTGTATTTGCTTTTTCGTAATTTCTTGACCATGTTTATGGCTTTTATCCTTCGTTCTAAATGGATAAAAAGTCCAAATGAAGTAAAGAAATGAACGCTGTTTCATATTCGCTCTTTCCGGTGCGCCCACATGCGTAACTGCAGCAAAATGGCAATGATGCTCCTTTGTTTATTTGGTGATAAACATGCTATCTGATAAGGCTAGCTGTGATACGTTAGGTTTGTGTTTGTTTTGAGACTGACATGAAGTGCTTGGTAAATATCTTTTTATGCTTGGTATGAAAGTGCAGCTTTTCTAGTTTCATTTGATACCCAATATGTTGGGGTGGAGTGATCAAGCGTTGTGTTGCATTTTGTTTCGGGTGTTACTCGTTATGGTGGCGCTGTTGTTTGTGGCATACGTATTTTAAAGTTGTTATTGAACAAATACTTTGTTGACTAAATACACTTGGAGAGTTGATGACCACAAACATTTCTGGAAAGACTGTTCCAAACTCACATTTTGCCAGATTTAGAGTCAAAGGTGCAGCTGATAAACGTTCAAAAACTGAGAAGGATGGCCTCACGGCGTGTGGCTGGTACAGGGAAGGTAAGGATGGCCTCACGGCATGTGGCTGGTACAGGGAAAGTAAGGATGGCCTCACGGCATGTGGCTGGTACAGGGAAGGTAAGGATGGCCTCACGGCATGTGGCTGGTACAGGGAAGGTAAGGATGGCCTCACGGCATGTGGCTGGTATGGGGACGGTAAGGATGGCCTCACGGCATGTGGCTGGTACAGGGAAGGTAAGGATGGCCTCACGGCATGTGGCTGGTATGGGGACGGTAAGGATGAGGTATGGTAAGGTAAGGAGGTTACTTTTGCATGTCAAGGCAGAACCTGGCTCTGTCCAACTTTGCTGAGATCAGTGACCGTGGCTGTTCCAAACTCACATTTTGCCAAATTTAGATTCAGAGATGCAGCTGATAAACGTTCAAAAACTGTTCTCAGAGTGGCCAGTTGCTCAGGCCTACTTGTAGAACAGATGACCACATAATCCAGATAATGGATATTAAGATATTAGCAGTACCAGGACCCAGTGTTCGTAAGAAAATTCTCCAGATGGCCTAAAATTCCTCTTCTGCTTTGAGTCAGACTGACCATTTCCTGGTTTCATCTTAAAGGAAACAATAGCAAGGGCCCTTACTACTGCCAATTTAGCATCGAAGAAAGGTTCGTTTTAGCAAGACTTTACACTAGCAGGGTCAGTATGCTTCAAAACTTTCATGGAGGCAAGAAAAATGGAAAAGACTGCTGCTGTAAGGAGCTGGTTTGAAGAAAAACCCTGAAATCTATGACAAAGTGCATGCTAGGACTTGGGTTAGCCCAACCTCACTTTTCCAACACAACCCGCTGCCTGTAAAACTCAACATCCCAGCATTTATTTGACTGTCTTTAGTGATACTTATCGTTTTTGCTGATCGATCACACAACCTGGGAGGAGCTCAAATCATGCATGAAGGAATCTGATGCCTTCACTTCATCTCCAGATACCCCATTTACCAGTTTGGTGGGATACAACGGCATCTGCGGGAAGCGGTCTCCGTCCTCAGATGTTTTGCCTTGTCCATGACAAAACCTCCTTCAGCAGTGCTCTGTCCGTTAACGTGCTGCATGTCCTATGTGACAGTTTAAAATGGGTTCTCCTGTCAAAGTAAAGCGTTTTTAAGGATCACTTCAGGAATATAACGTGTTTTCAGTATATTTGTATCTCCACTTGATTTAACTAACCAGCACATTTGACATTAATGAGCATTTTTCTCTTTCCCGAGAGAGAAATCACTAATCTAAGCAGCTGAGTGAGGCTTTTTAGAGATGACCTATTTTGTGTTCTCTTACTAAAACTTAAATCTAAAACTACATTATTGTTATGAAGGACCTCTCGCAGACAGAACAGGTTTAACAGGTTTATTGACAACTCAGAGGTTTGGTGGAGACTGTGTCTTATGAGTCCAACGCTTGGTATAATCTGGTAGTTCAGCTGGGTCAGTCAGGACCGGGAAGGGAAGAAGGAAGAGTTCAGAATACTTGAACGAGGTCCGACAGAGACTGGCTGGAGAACTGGGGTTTATAAGTCCTGGCTTGGGATTGGTTGCAGGTGTGTGTCATTAATATTCCGGAGAGTGGGATCGGCAGTGATTGGCAGTAGCAGGTGTGTCCGTTGCAGAGTCTGGTGTGACGGTGACAATTATGACTGAGATACTTTTTCTTTCTTTTAATTATTTTTTCTTAGCTTTTCTTTTTCTTTAAAGGATTGCTGGGATTGGGAGCTGTTGGGCTGTGAAGTGTTCTTTTGGTTGATTTGAAACGGTGTTTGAGTGTTTTCAGGATGCTGATAGAAACTCTGTGGCTGGGGGAGAGGGCCATGCTGGGCAATTCCACTGCTGACAGAATGAATGTTTTCCTTGTTTACTGTTTATGTGACAACCTGTTGGCCCAAGTGAAATGAACTGGAAGCACTGAGAGATTAAATTATAACTGAGAAATTACTCGGTGTTATTAAATAGATGTGAATATTTATAAATGAGTTGAATTTAGCAAGACAAAGCTAATTTGTCAGTAAATACAATTTATTTTAAACATTCAATCTAATGTTTTAAATAGATTCCTTGTAAGCAGTTCCTTCAGAAAGTGAGTGCCATTTAAAATCCTGAACAATTTAAGTAGTTGTAAATAAGTTTTTCCAGATATTTAGTGAATTTTTACAGAAGCGTGGAGCTCTCACCCAAATAAAAAAAAAAATCGGCCCTTATCACGTTATAACGTGATATGTTTATTATAAGAACAAAGCCTGTACTGTATGCAGATGTTGTTCTAACCTATATTGGAGCAAAATACATTTTATGGAAAATATACTCATCAAGCAGAAACATTTCTGTTCTTTTTGACAATGATGAATTGTTCTACTCAGCAGGTCCATAGAGCACCAAGCCCAGGACGGCCAAAGCAGACAGGGCAGCGGCCCACTCAGACCAGAGCTGAGGGGCCCCCTGACCAGAGCGACGGGGCAGGGGCACCAGACAGCACAGGGTGATGGTGAGCAGGCCCAGCGGGCGCCAAGCGCCGCAGTGCGGGCCGCACGGAGGGCAGGCGCCCCACAGGTCCAAGGGCCACCCATTCCCCCCAGCAGAGCCCCACCCAGGAAGCCAACACCAAGGCTAGAGCCCCCCAGAGACAAGAACATGTACCATTTTATTTAGGTACTCTTACATATAAGGTCTTGTGTGTACAGGCGGTATAACCTTGTGTTAACATGATTAAATGTCCAATTAATTTTTTCAATTTTTTTAGAGGCAACCATGCTGTTTAAAGTTCAGTATTCAGGAAAGAAACGATATAGTAAAGTAAACGGAGCCTCATATTCTACATTCCTGAGACAAGGTAATTTATTTATTTAACCCACCTGAACCTATGGAAGGTGACATGCTCAAAACAGATACATCTTTGTTTGTTTTGCCTGTTTGTTTAAACATTTCTTTATCATTTATCATAGTGAATATTCAGATTATTAGATTGATACATTATGGTGAAAGAGGTAAAAATGTAAATTAAAAAATCCAAAAATGCAAGTATCCAAAATTACTTTGATGCATTTACAGCTAAAGAGAAGTTTGGCATCCCTCACGAAACAAGTATATATATTGTGGATGAAATTGGGACAGAGGGTGATGAGGACGTCTTTAATGATGTTCTGGAGGAGAAATCTGACATTGTCTGGAACCTTGTTGACACCTGTTCTGTTGAGGGTCGTGTTGATGAAGGGATGTGGAGTTATTCTGAGAACAGCTGTTTTATTAAACAAATAATGGTTATTGTTGGGCGTAACAACGCCGAACAACCAGCATCAGGAAAAACAACCAGGCGACGTCAACCCTCTTTCTAACCAGACTCATTCTTGCTACCCCGCCCCGTTACTTTCTGATCCAACCACATATCCGTCTTAGTCCCACACACACTCCGTATTACAGCCTCCCAAACCCACAGAACATTTTAACATGTAACATTAGCAGGAACATCACTGTAGGATTGCTACAATACCATTAATGCTAAATGTTAGCACAACAGTGCACCTGCTCCTCCGCCTACCAACTCACCACAAGGGCCACGCAAGACGGCGTAACTTCCTGTGTCTGTGTTGTCACGCGGGGCAGGAAACAGAGAATTATGATTCCGTTTCCATGGTATCGGATGGTGTTTAGACAGAAGTACTCGCCGATTCCCTTACTTTTGGTAGGATCAGAGAGTATATCCGATGCTAGTATCTGCATCGGCCCATCCGTAGCTGTGATTGACAGCCCTATTTAGAAAACATTTATTAGGTTTAATTTGGTGGATACTGGATTTAAACTAAAAATGGGAGCAGTCGACAATCTGCTGGACACAGATACTGAGACCGTCCCAGTGTAATTTAACTTACAGCTGTTATTATAACAGTCTTAACCGTCCAGTTGCCCTTACATCACATGTGATGAAGGTGCTGGAGAGGCTGGTGTTGGCCCACCTGAGGCCGCTGGTG
>JBAFTB010000016.1:711575-724286 GCA_037177355.1 Melanotaenia trifasciata
TATTCTATAACAAGAGCTGCTGTAACAAGTGAATTTCTCCACTGTGAGATAATAAAGTCTGATCTAATCTAATCTAACGTAAACGTGTAAATGGTCCAGTTTCCATGTCAGAGTGAAACACCAGCATGTCTGCTGAACGGACCAGAACCGGCTCAACGGACCAGAACCGGCTCAACGGACCAGAACCGGCTAAACGGACCAGACCCGGTTGAACGTACCAGAACCAGCTGAACGGACCAGAACCGGCTCAACGGACCAGAACCGGCTCAACGGACCAGAACCGGTTGAACGTACCAGAACCAGCTGAACGGACCAGAACCGGCTCAACGGACCAGACCCGCTTGAACGTACCAGAACCAGCTGAACGGACCAGAACTGCCTCAACGGACCAGAACCGGCTAAACGGACCAGAACCGGGGTGGAAGACGAGGATGCTTCTAAAATAAAATTTCCCGCGTTTCTTCCAGTTGCTGTGATTGGACAGATTTCCAAAGTCGTGTAGAATTCCGGAGGATCGGCTGGACTGGAGTTAAAAATTGTGTCATCAGAACACGACGTCTTGGAGGAACCGGTACCAGCTGGACTCTTCCAGTTATGGGCCCACCCTGAACACAGCTAGCCGGGTTCTGGGAAAAGTTTCATCATGTCAGGCTCCTCTGATGTTCTATGAAGAACATGTCTGACTTCAGCCTTCTGAGGCTGGACCTGCTGCATCAGATGATGCTGATGAAGATGATGATGATGCAGTGTCTACAGTCCTACAGGAAGACATCAGGCTTGAGGACAGATTGAAGCTGAGAGCTGCAGCCGATCCTGGAGATCACTGCAATGCAACAGAGGCTGACACACACACACACACAATCTGGTTTTCATGTTTGCAGGGACTCTGCTCAAAGAAAACATTCCCAGCTCATTCTGATTAATCAGTCCTCCAGCAAGGTGCATGTAATGATCCCAACCATTAACACAAATTCAGCCACTCCTCATGATCACATCCTGTTCCTGATTATGAACATGTGAGAGAAATGTAAATGGGACATTTAACGCATTCAGAGTCCGGATTAAAACGGAGGTGATCTGTTTAGTAGCTACTACGTCATGGTTGAAGACAAATGAATGCCGTCAACAGACTAAACTAACATTTTTCTAAAACACCTCCAGAGAAGGTCTGAGATGAGAAAGCAGACGAGACGATGGAGGTTAGAACAACCAGAGAAGAAGAGGTTTTTTCTTCCACTTTCAGCTTCATTTTTCAGCAAAATGAAGCTGAAAAAAAATGCTGACAAACAGGATTATTTCTATCAAGAATGCTGGAATATCACCATCTAAATTTTAATTCAAACTAAGGCTGTCAAAAATAACGCATTAACGGCGAAATTAACTTTCAACACATTCAACGCATGTGGCGAGATGGATTTGTAGGCATCACACGTGGGGCATGAGCATGCTTTAACACCCACACTTTTCCTGCTCCCTGCAATTTTCCTGCCTTTAAAAAAGCAACGTTTGATTTAAAACGTTACTGTTCTGGTCGTCTGCAGCTGCACGTTGCATCGCAGCAACTCCCCCCTCCCTCTCCTGTTGTGACTCATGACAGCGATCAGCTGATCGGCTTTCTGCTGCTAGCACTCTCTCCTGTTTCACGTGTCTACTGTTCAGCTGAGAAGCAGGAAACCAGCGGTTCATGGTTCACACGTATTTACCAAAAGTCTTGTTTTGGACGCGCTAGCTAAAGTAAGCTACATCTATCAGTCTCATGTCACCGTCACGTGAAGCTGAAGAATGAAACATGTTGATAACGGCAGCTTTTTCAGTTAAACGCTGTTTGCCTATTTTCCTATAACTTGTCAGTATTAACGAGGTTTGCTGGAGACACAGCTGTAAAATCTACCATCAGACAGCCGTGCACACATCTATGAAGTTAGACCAGGTTCAGCTATCTGGAAAACGAAGCACGGAGACATCTTCTCTAGATCATTGCTGCTGTGCAGATGTTGGACACTCAGGTCTGATCATTCAGACGCCTGGATCCTCTCTAATAAAGTAGTCAACAGCTGGTAGAAAGAATATATACTTCAGATATGCAGTGGCGGGTCTAGAAAAGTCTAGATGGGGTCCAGGAAAAGGAAGAGAAAAGGAATATATATTTTTTAAGGTCTTGATTTTATGTAATATTGAACTGATTATTACAACTAAAGTGATCATTTAATGTAAAAATGCAAAGAACAAAAGATTTCAGGCATAGTCGCGAATGGTGCTTAATACTGATTAGTTCATTTGTGGGCTCTGATTAATCTGATAAAACTTTAGATCATTTGATGACCCTAATTCAAGCACATTATTATAATCTGATAAATAATGTTTTAATAAATTTCTGGTGACTTTGCAAGAAAAACAAACTAAAAACCACTGTAATGTTTGTTGCATCTTTTTATAGAAAAGCTGCAGTAAGATCAGGAATTTTAGGTCAAAACCACTGATGAACCACACCGCTGACCTTAACCTTCGTTCTGACAGGACTCTAAAACCAGGTCTGGCAGATAGCCACTTACTGTCCCCACTTCACAGGACGTCCCCATAAGGTGGCGTTCAGCCACCGTGCCCTGTAACTAAAAAAACAAACACATGTCACACAGATGTTTCATCACACCGACCCACATCAGTCCTCTGTTTACTTGAAACTGTTTACACCCCAGTCAGCTGATTGTCCTGAGAAAGAGGTAACATGCACACACACATATACAAACATGCATGTGTAATTCATCTGCTACCAACACTGCTGAACTGTGCCAATTAGCAGCAACATAATGAGGCAGCAGAGACTCTGGATGTGTTCGCGTCGACGCTGTGAAACATGGAATCGGACCCTTGACACCCCCCACAACTGATCCAGCCACCACGCTGCGGCTTTACAACATTCCCAGAGACAAACTGCAGCACATAAAGTCTGTGTGAGGCCCGGCGGATCGATTCCAACAACGGTAAAGACATAGCATGGACCCAACAGATCCACAAAGCTGGAAAAAAACTAAATGGTATGCAGCCTCTATGGTCATGTGATGCTGGAAAGAAACCGTACTGGTGTCCAAAGAACGCTCCATCAACAGCCGCCTGATTGATGGAACGCTGTCTTCAGCTGTTGAAGGAACATTTTTATCCAAGAACCAACTCAGACAAAAAGTTCCTTCAACAACGGCTGAACTGCGTCCACAGAGAGGACGACTTTCAGAAGAAAAAGAAGCAGGAAACGGGTCGAGATGAATGAGTGATGGAGGGAAACAGAGGGATGTGGCTTCATCGGACCGCCTGCCGTCTCATGCTGCACTTGTCCTCCAACTGTACCCTGACACCTGAAGACATCACAGCTGCTGCTGCTCGTCTTCCTGATGGTGCGTTTACTGTCATGCAGAATAAAGGTGACCTCGCACACTGCACCGTCTCTGCAGCACACACACCGACATGCTGAGCGCAGCACTAACCCGGCGGCAGCATCATCCATCCTCCGGGCTTCACGCTCCAACATAAATCCCTGCGTTCCTGAGTGTGACAGGCAGGAAGTGGGAATGGTCTCCAGGATAAACGCAACGCTCCGATTCTTCCCAACGAGATCCGAGTGTTCCAGCAGCTGCTGTGATTCTGAGGCAGAGAGCAGCTCCAGCCTGGATTACTCCCCCTCCCTCCCCCTCTTCTTCCTCGCTCTCAGCTGACCCCCCTCCCGTCAAACACCAGAAACCTCCTCCTCTCATCATGGAAACGATTCACTCCACTTATCAGCTGCCTTCCAGGAGGAAGCTCGTCTCCCTCCTGATGAGGAAATGAAATTATTTTCCGGACAATTCCCAGCAGATTTCTACAGCTGCAGTTTACCAGGATAAGTGTGTACAGATGAGTGTACCTGGATCTGAGCTCAGCACTTTCTGGCTGAAAACTGGAAATGTTGAGAAAAAAACCCTGAAACAGCGAGCAGACTCTCAGGAACCATTTCCAGACGCCACGGATGTGAAGGACGTACACCTCTACAGGAGACATGGACTCCAGAAATAACTCCGTTCCCAACATTAGAAACAAGGATTAGGAGACCAGATAAGCAGACGTTTCCAGGATGTTAAAAACCAGAAAATCTTTCCTTTTTAATCTCTCCTTGTTTCTACTTCCTGTCTGAAATGACCAAAAAAGTGAAATTCATCTCCACATGACTGTGTGTAATCCTGGTCTCTGCAGAAAGCCGAGGCTCAAGATTCTATTCAGAATGAAGATGTGTGAACTGTGTCAGAGTAAATTCACCTGGAACGAAGTGGAAAACGTAAACGTTCTCTCCCCTTAAACGAAAACCACATTAAGTCAAACACCAGCAGCTCGTCCAGGACGAGGAACATCTGAGGAACGGTGCTGCAGCCGAAGGTAAACGTGAAGCTGAGCAGGTTTCCAAGCGTGTAAAAGAGGAGTTACCCAGGTAAACATCTCAGGAAGCCATCGGCCAATGATGATGATGATGATGATGATGATGATGGTTGCCTCTATCAATAGTCAGAGTCGGGAGGGTGATGAGGGTGATGATGAGGATGATGAAGATGAGGGTGATGAGGATGAAGATGATGAAGATGTGTGTGATGAGGAGGATGAAGATGATGAAGATAAGGGTGATGAGGAGGATGAGGGTGTAGATGTGGATGATGATTAAAGTGAAGATGAGGATGAACGTGACGAAGAGCTTCCGGCTGTCCTGCTGCCTGGGATCCTGGTCCTGGTGTAGACCGTTCCAGTCCAGCTTCAACTGTCGGACTGATGGACTCCAGAGGAGTTCATGGTCCATCGATGACTGCAGGTGTCCAGACCATCATACCTCCACCACCATGCTGACAGCTGCTATGAGGCGTTTAAGGATCAATCTTGTCCAATTTGGTCTGGTCTGTCCAGAGGACCTGGTTCCAGAAGTGGTGGTTTATCCAGATGCAGCTTTTCCAACCTCAGCCCTGCTGCCATGTTCTTCTTTCCTCCTGCAACCTTCCCAACAAGCCATCCTGGTAACTGGATCTCCATCTCTGGGACCTGGATCTACGTTGGGTTCTGAACCTGCAGGGACGTCCATCCTGGAAGATTATCAGCTGTCCTGAATATTCTCCACGTCTTCCTGTAGGACGATGGACTGCAGGCAGTCTGGACCTGAAACCTTCCCAGACTGCTGGACCGACCCTAAAGACTGATACCAAACTTTACTTATTGGTTCCTGAAGGGTTCTTCCTGGTGGTTCATGTTTTTATTAATAACTGTAGGCAGGAAATCAGACTTTCCTCATTTTCCACAGATTAATTAGTAAATAACTAACTGCAATAGAAACGTACTGATGTGTCATTTAAATAAAGGTTTGGGAACATGGATGGATGGATGGACAGAGGAGAGGATGGTCGGGTTCTCCACGATGGAAACCTCCTCTCCACCATAGTTTCAAAATTGTCCTGTTTGCACTCGATGGATCCAGATGTTAACTATCAATGATCTGATGATCAGTGATGTCATACAGGATGATCAATGGGAGGTGGAGGCTGCAGCTCAGAGGTCAGAGGTCATCCTACCTGTCCATCTGTGTGCTGTGACATCACGTGGCCGTCATGGTGGGCGTGGTGGCGTGCGGCTCGGTGAGTTCCATCAAAGCTCTGTGGGAGACCAGGATCAGGAGGGGGAAGGAGGAGGAGGAGCAGAAGAGGAGGACGTCTAGGGGCGGGGCTACAGCCAGGTCAGACTCCACCCACTGTTCTTATTGGTTAAAACTGCTGCTCCAGTAATGTAGCAGGATCAGATGATGGTACATGTGTGTCAGCAAGACAGGGCTAGGATCCAGGAAACCAAGGCCAAGGTCCAGGAACTGAAGGCTGGGATCTAGGAACCCAGAGCTGGGGTCACTGGTCCCTCCTAGGTTAGAGTGGGTTCAGTTATTAAAAAGCCCTCTGAAGTGGTCTCACAAGCATTTTGGGCTCTTAGTTTGTGGTTAATGGTGGCTGTTATGCTCAGACCTGGTCCTGGTCTTGGTCCTGCCTCTGATCCTGATCGCTTTGCTTTCTAACTGTTCTTCATGTTGCTGGTCCAGACTCGGTGTCGGAGTCTGGGAGGACCGGGCGGTTCTGGCTCGTCTGAAGCAGAAGCTGCAAACAGAAGATGGACGGCTGATCCTCCGGATCGAACAGGAAGAGTGGAAGGTACGGTCCCTGTACCTGATCCAGTTGTCTGATCCAGGTCTGACGATCCTGATGTCTGATCTGGGTCAGACTCCTGGGTCTGATGATCCCAAGTATAACGGTCCAGGTATCAGATCCAGGTCCGATCTAGATCTAATCTGGGTCATATTTCAGGACCACTAACTGACATGTTTTTCCTTAGACTTTGCCCGGATGTTTGATCCAGCTCAGTCAGGTCCACGAATGGCAGATCCACCGGACCGGACTAATGAAGATCCCTCATTTCATCTCCAGCTTCCAGAACCTTCTGGTTCTTGATCTGTCCCGGAACGCAATCTCAGAGATCCCAAAACAGATCGGTGAGCACACCCAATTTTCAGTTCTTCGTACTCTCTTTCAGATCTGTAAAGTGGTTTTATGTGAACTGGTTTCAGCTCACAGCATTTATTCCCAGTGTGTTTTTGTGTCCTGGTTCTGGTCTCAGGGAAGCTGACCCGGCTCAGAGAACTGCTGCTGAGCTACAACAGGATCCAGTTTGTTCCTGAAGAACTAAGTGGATGTGAGAGTCTGGAGAAGCTGGAGCTGGCCATGAACCGGGACCTGAATGAGCTTCCAGTCCAGGTATCAACTCAGACCCTCTTGTGGCAGCACCTCAGAAAGATTCTAAACCAGGTGTAAACTCAAGAACCAGACCTGAACTTAATTCTAAATGAGGTCCCAAACCCAAGCAAGATTTTAGCTTCTAGACCAGGTTCCAACAGAAACCTGAACCAGCAGTACCAAGGACAGCTTCTAGACCAGCTGAGGAACATGATAAGCAGGTCTATGTGTGGTCCAGCTAGTCTGAGGTCTGGTGTGTCTCTGTATCCAGCTGAGGAACCTGTCCAGACTTCAGCACCTGGATCTGTCCATGAATGACTTCAGCGTCCTTCCGGACTGTGTGGTTGCACTGCCGGCGCTCGAGTGGCTTGATATAGGAGGAAACCGTCTGGAGCGCTTACCTGAGGACATCCACAGGTAGGACATGAAAGACAATAAGCCCCACCTCTTTCTGCAGGAGCCAGTGAACAGGAAGCTGTGTCTGTCCTCAGGATGGACAAGCTGCACACACTATGGCTGCAACGGAACAAGCTGGAGAAGCTTCCAGAAAACATCAGCATGATGAAGAATCTGGACACCCTGGTTCTCAGCAAGAACAAGCTGAGAGACATCCCACCACTGATGGAGGGCATGTCCAACCTCAGGTCAGTCTGTCCAACATTAGTCTATCCGACCTTAGATCAGTCTGTCCAACCTCAATCTTTACGACCTCAGGTCAGATGGTCCAAACTCAGTCTGTCCAACCTCAGTCATGTCTCGTCTCTTTTTTCTGTCTCAGGTTTGTGAATTTTCGGGACAATCCTCTGACTCTGGACATGACTCTCCTTCCGAGGAAGACGCCGGCTGAGGACGGTGAGGACGAAGACGACAGGGAGATGTTTGGCCGAGAGTTCATGCAGATGTACATCCAGGAGGCCCGGAAGAGAGCATATGCTGTCCTCAACATGCACTGCGTCAACCGTTAGTACCGGAACTGTTCTGGTTCTGACCTGGTTTCTGGACTTGTGGACACTAACACAGTCTGGTTCTAGTTGTTTGGACTCTACCTCTAACATGTCTGGATTAACAATGTTTTCTTCTAACTCAGACATGAGGATTCTCCCTGTTCTGGTTCTGACCCAGTTCTGTTCTGAATGTTTCAGAGACCAGCGAAGACTCGTCAAAGTAAAATTAGACAACATCCCCGTTTGGATCAGCTTTATATACATGAACTTAAAAACGGAACATTTCTGACATCATCATCATCCTCAGCTTTATCGTTATCCTCATCATCATCTTTATCATCATCCTCATCATCATCTTTATCATCATCCTCATCATCATCTTTATCATCATCCTCATCATCATCATCTTTATCATCATCCTCATCATCATCTTTATCGTCATCCTCATCATCAAACAGATGAGTTGATGATAACTGGACATGAAAATGATGATGAAGCAGCAGGACGTTCTCCAGAGTCACGTGGCAGGGCATGAGGATGAGGATGATGATGAAGGTACGGCAGTCAGCAGGACGTTCTCCAGAGTCACGTGGCAGGGCATGAGGATGAGGATGATGATGAAGGTACAGCAGTCAGCAGGACGTTCTCCAGAGTCACGTGGCAGGGCATGAGGATGAGGATGATGATGAAGGTACGGCAGTCAGCAGGACGTTCTCCAGGGTCACGTCCAGGGTCACGTAGTGGCTCAATCTGCTGGCGAACCCTCTGGTCTTCAGGAAGTCGCGTCGGCCGGCATCAATCAGCAGCTTACAGAGTCGACCAATCCGCTGCCGCTCGGCTGGAGACAAGAACCTGAGGACGGACAGATGGACAGATGGACACATCCCACATCGGCCAACAGGTTGGATCAATCAACTGGTAGAAGATCTGAAATTTTTACCGGTTCACAGCATCCGTTGCTTCCATGGGTTCGTGCTCCTCGTCATCTTCCCTCTGATTGGTCGGATCCTGCGACGGTTGGTCCTGATTGGTTGCTCTGAGCCCACATGTGGCCCAGCTGGACATGCGACAGAAGGCGGAGAACTCCACCGGTCCGAGTCCTCGCTGCAGGAAAAACTGCTGACCAACGTAGTGGCGCCACTCACAGCGATGGTGGCAGCACAGCGCCACTGCCAGGCCCAGAACCAAACCAGAACTAGGACCAGGATGTAGAGCTAGTGGTTCCGGATCAGTACCTGGTCCTTGTTCTGATTGTTTTAAGCGTTTTGTGGGTGGTTCTGTCTCAGGTCCAGATCTTCCCAATAAGCAGCGCAGAGCTAGATCTGAGGACAGAACAGAACCAGGTCAGAACAGCTCTGTCTAGACTGGACTGGACAGCCAATCAGAGCTGAAGCTCTGGACTTACCTGTTGCTGCTCCACACAGGTGTTTCCCAACTCCGACCACTGGAAGGTTCTGATTCTGCTGTAGACGGGCTTTACCTGGAACCAGAGTCTGATCAGCAGACTGAAACCCTCACACAGACCAGAACTGATGTTTGGTTCTTACTCAGGTCCAGGTGCTGGATGTCCACCTGTAGCCTCTCAAACCGGACCACACCACCCTGATGTTTCCCATCCACCTGCAACAGAACACCTGGAGTCAACCTGCGGGTCCATTCAGGTTCTGATGTTTGGTGGGTTGTGGGTTTGAGAACGGTTCATTTTCGGGGAGGTCTGTTCCAAACCTGCCGTCCCGGACGTCCACCAGGGGGCAGCACAGAGTTCAGAGTTCGCCTCTCACATCAGTTTCAGACAATAACAAACATGGAGACGATGGAGGAGATCACGATGATGGACATCTCTACATAGACGCTGCATGGACTGCCTCAGCCTGTTGCTAGGATACATCAATGCGACCGCCATCTTGGTCTTGGCAAAAAGCTCATTGGATGAACACCAGGAAACGGTTGTTTAGTTTAAACTGGATTAAATAATAAACTTTATATTTGAGTCAAGATGAAAGAGTCTGAAACTGTAACGACTGTTAACCACTGACAGATCATCAATAGATTGTTTATTGGGATTAAAGTTAGTTAAGTTCGTAATGGTGGGAAGTTCAAGGTGAGACCAGGTGTTTGTCAGGAGTCACTGCGGTGATTTTTACCTGCGTACCGCACGAGATACAACTTATATACAATATGTGTACTTGCTCTGGTTTAAAAGGCGTCCCTCCATGACGGAGTAAAGCCTAGTTAGTTGTACATTATTTTGTCCATGAGTACATGTGTTCCATCATGATGTAATTAAATAAAAAAGCTGAATTTTACAGTATTTTCAAACATGAAAACTAACATTCAGAAACCTCTTATCAAAGCTTGTTAAAGGAACTCCGGCTAGTAGCAACCATCAACCTGGTTGGATAAACATTTGCTTCAGCTGTAAAAACATGATATAATGAACACGTTTACGTTCCGTACGTTCTGGGTAATGACGTATAAGGTTGTCGTGGTCTCTGCGCTGTATAGCAGTCTTCGAAGTCCTTCTCAGACTGAGAAACAAGACTGATGGTCCCCTCTGATTTCCTCAGCTGCATAAATATGATCCATAGTTATCAATAAGATCCGTAGTTATCTGGGAACAGACATCTGCTGATGGTCCAGGGTTGGGTTGGATGTTTAGAGGCTGACAGCAGGACTTCCAGCGTCTCTGACTGTTCTTTCCGGGTTTTTGGTCGCCAGCCTGGACTGCGGTCCGGGATCTTGCTATTGTTCTGTTGCTGGTTTCAGTCTTCGTTTACCCGCCAACCCTGTTAGCCCCGTTAGCTCCGTTAGTCCTGTTAGTTTCGTTAGCTCCGTTAGCCCCGTTAGTCCCATTAGCCCCGTTAGCCCCGTTAGCCCTGTTAGTTCCGTTAGCTCCGTTAGCCCCGTTAGCTCCGTTAGTCCTGTTAGTTCCATTAGCCCATTAGCCCCGTTAGCCCTGTTAGCTCCGTTAGCCCCGTTAGTTCCATTAGCCCATTAGCCCCGTTAGCTCCGTTAGTTCCATTAGCCCATTAGCCCTGTTAGCATCTGTGATCAATAATTCAGAGGAGAAGTGTGGAGAACATGAACGTGGGTCTTTGGGAAGTTGTGCTCTGTCCACGGACTTCATCCCCTTCGGCTTTCCTCTCCTTATCGCTCGGAAAACAGCGAAGCCTCACGCTGCTGAAACCAGGAGCAGCTCAGTGCAGCACTGTTCATGCAGATCCACGTTTAAAAAGAAAAACTTGCCAACATCAAGTCGCATTTGCCTTCGCCTCCAAGTGTTCTAGGTTTTAGTCTAGAGCGCACCCCTTACACGGCATCTCCCAGAATGCATTGCGCAAGTAAAATAATGGTGACCTCCGTCATTCAGACGTAGTAAATATATACGATTTTTAAAGAAATTAGGATTTTCCACGTGTCAGAAACTATTTATTTTAGTAGAACAAGGCAGTAACTATGTTAAGGCCACAACGTGCTAATAGCCGGGGTTCCTTTTGAAAATGTGAGCATGCCCACACCTGCTTGGCGCTTCTTACTGGAAGCAGCAGAATCCATCAGAGTCCAACCCTTCTCCAGGAAACTGGTTCCAGAGCCCAAGCCAGGCACCCAGGTGCACCTAACTATATCTAGCTGGAACTGTTCAACCTCGAGCACCAGCTCAGGCTCCTTTCCCATCAGAGAGGCGATGTTCCACGTCCCAGGAGCTAGCTTCTGCAGCCGAGGATCAAACCACCGGGGTCCCCGCCTTCGGCCCCCGCCTAGCTCGACCCGACCCCTATGGCCCCTCCTGCAGGCGATAAGCCCATGGGAAGGAGGTGGGTCACGTCACATTTTCTTGCTTAACTCGACCCAAGCCACATGGGCGTAGGCCCAGCCAGCAGCCCCACCGCCAGGCCTGGCTCCAGAGAGGGTCCCTGGTGAACCGCGTCCAGGTAAGGGAAACTTTGAACCACTGTGGTTTTCTTCATAGGGTCTGATGGACCCACTGGTGCCTCACCTAGAAACCTTTGTGCCATGGGTGAAGCTACCAGCGGCATTAAAACTCCAACATAGCTACGAGGATCACTGAGGGACATAAAGTCCTCCACTTCGGTGGCGGCCCAGGGAGGGGTCTTCTGAGACCAAGATTATACACCCAGTCCTCGTAGTTGTCAAGATTTTTATATTTATTTCGGTTTGTCGTTTCGGACAGGAGACAGAAAAAAATTAAACCTCATCAAGGGGACGTTGCATCGTTGGACCTGTGGAGAATATGGACTTAAGTGGTTCTACGTTCTAAAATGTTTTAGTTGTTCTGGAGAGCTCTGATCCTCCAAAACTCACCTTGAATCGAGTACTGCAGCGCTCCACCAGCAGCAGCTGCAGGTCCTTGCAGGACTCCTCGTCCCTGCAGGTCTTCAGAGCCTCGTAGATCCAGTGAGACAGTTTCCCTCGACCTGCTCCAAACTCCACAAAGCACCGCCCCCTCCTCAGCAGATCCAGCTCTTCCAGGTGACCTAGAATGGAAGACTGAGAACACCTAAAAGTCAGACAGCAACAGGCTCCGCCTCCCAGAGGGGTACAGTGAGGTCATCATCATGTGACTCAGCAAGGCACCAACGTGTGAACACTTCCTGTAGAGTTTTTACCTGGAGGTCTAATCACATGGTTGAGTAACAAAACCAGATTTCTGATCGACTTGGTCGATCTCTGATTGGTCCAGCTCATTACATGCAGGCTCGAGCAGGTTTAAACCTCCTACCTGCTGCTTGAGGTGTTTGTGGGCGGAGTCTCCGTTCTTTGGGTTCCTGAGTTCATCCTGGAGAACGGGGTGAGACAGAACTCTGTCCTCCACATCACAATGCAGCTCTGGGAAACCCAGACACAGACATCTTTCACACTTCAAACCGACCAATCAGAGGCTGAGCGGCTGACCAGATGATATGGGAATATCTAATTTGTGTCCTAAAATGACCACCTGTATGCTATTATATTATATAACTGCTTGTTTTTGG
>JBAFTB010000016.1:1105496-1115843 GCA_037177355.1 Melanotaenia trifasciata
TTAACAACACAACATCACAACTTAACAACATCACAACTTAACAACACAACATCACAACTTAACATCACAACTTAACAACACATCACAACTTAACACAACTTAACAACACAACAACACAACTTAACACAACCTCACAACTTAACAACACAACATCACAACTTAACAACACAACATCACAACAACACAACATCACAACTTAACAACACAACATCACATCACAATTTAACAACATCACAACTTAACAACACAACATCACAACTTAACAACATCACAACTTAACAACACAACATCACAACTTAACATCACAACTTAACATCACAACTTAACATCACAACAACACAACATCACATCACAACTTAACAACATCACAACTTAACAACACAATAACACAACTTCACAACAACAACTTAACAACACAACTTAATACAACATCACAACTTAACATCACAACTTAACAACACAACAACACAACATCACATCACAACTTAACAACACAACTTCACAACAACACAACTTAACACAACATCACAACTTAACATCACAACAACACAACATCACATCACAACTTAACAACACAACATCACAACTTAACAACATCACAACTTAACAACACAACAACACAACATCACATCACAACTTAACAACATCACAACTTAACAACACAACATCACAACTTAACAACACAACACAACTACACAACAACACAACTTAACACAACATCACAACTTAACGTCACAACTTAACAACACAACATCACATCACAACTTAACAACATCACAACTTAACAACACAACTTCACAACAACACAACTTAACAACACAACTTAACACAACATCAGAACTTAACATCACAACAACACAACATCACATCAAAACTTAACAACATCACAACTTAACAACACAACAACACAACTTCACAACAACACAACTTAACAACACAACTTAAGACAACATCACAACTTAACATCAAAACTTAACAACACAACGTCACAACTTAACACAACATAACTTAACAACACAACATCACAACATAACACAACATCACAACTTAACACAACCTCACAACTTAACACAACATCACAACAACACAACTTAACAACACAACAACACAACTTAACATCACAACTTAACAACATCACAACTTAACACAACTTATCACAACTTAACATCACAACTTAACAACACAACATCACAACACAACATCACAACTTAACAACACAACTTAACAATATCACAACTTAACACAACATCACAACTTAACAACACAACATCACAACTTAACAACACAACATCACAACTTAACAACACACCTTAACAACACAACATCACAACTTAACAACACAACATCACAACTTAACACAACATCACAACTTAACAACACAACTTAACATCACAACTTAACACAACATCACAACTTAACACAACATCACAACTTAACAACACAGCATTACTCCTAAGTTAAGACTCCTTGCTGGGAGGTTTTAGGTTAGCATTTCTCTGAGAGGATTCTTGGGATCTTTAGGAAAACGGCCCAGATGTTCTTCTCCGGTGAGCTTGAGCTCCTGGTTTTTCCATGGCTGTTGACTTCTCTCCCAAAAATAACATTTGTTTGTGGATCTTAAACCCAAAAATATAACTTTTGGGCTTTTTACTGATAGTATAGATATTTGTAGTAATTTCCCCGGTGCATTAGGAAACAGAACTAACGCTGTACCCTTCTTGTATTTTGTGTCATTGGAGCATCGGTTTTATTTATTGTGATTTTGTGTCTCTTTTTTTAAATATATTTCTTTCATTTTTCTGATTTTTTTGTGTTAAGTTTGAAATCTTCCCTCTGAAACTGATATTCTCTCACACTGCTAGTTGAAACTGACATGATAGTGTTTTTGCATGTTGGGTTGAGCAATAAAGTCAAAACATTTTCTAAGAATTTGTTATCAAAGTGTGTTTTAGAAATCTGGAACACCAATAATACATTTAAATTTAGAGAGATCAGTTCGTAGCTTTTATCTCCTGTAAACATGGATCAATAATGTAAATAAACGCCTGTAATAACAGAATAAGGAAAAGCAGCTGAACTAGAGGTGAACTAGAGGTGAACTAGAGGTGAACTAGAGGTGAACTAGAGCTGAACTAGAGGTGAACTAGAGCTGAACTAGAGGTGAACTAGAGCTGAACTAGAGCTGAACTAGAGCTGAACTAGAGGTGAGCTAGAGGTGAGCTAGAGGTGAGCTAGAGGTGAACTAGAGGTGAACTAGAGGTGAACTAGAGGTGAGCTAGAGGTGAACTAGAGCTGAACTAGAGCTGAACTAGAGGTGAACTAGAGCTGAGCTAAAGGTGAGCTAGAGGTGAACTAGAGCTGAACTAGAGGTGAGCTAGAGGTGAACTAGAGCTGAACTAGAGGTGAACTAGAGCTAAACTAGAGGTGAACTAGAGCTGAACTAGAGGTGAACTAGAGCTAAACTAGAGGTGAACTAGAGCTGAACTAGAGGTGAACTAGAGCTGAACTAGAGGTGAACTAGAGCTGAACTAGAGGTGAACTAGAGGTGAACTGCAGGTTCACGTGTTCTCAGGTGTTGAAAAGCAGAAACTAGCTGCAGTGCGCAGAAGGAGCCAGCAGGGGGCGGTACTGCAGTTTAAATAATGTATTTCTGCGGGAACTTAACAGTGTGACACCGGGGAACGCGACTTTTCTCTGCTGTGTGTAGATGAGTGTTTGTGAAAGAATGAGCTCAGAGGTTGTCAGAGAGCTGCAGAGCAAACGGAGACTGAAAACAGCTCACCTGGAGCCGGAGGTTCAGCAAGAAGTCACCACAGGTGTGGAGTGGTTTGACACACCTGTGGGACCAGAGGTCTCAGGCCTGAAAGTGGCGTACGCCAGTTCCATGCAGAATTAATGCTCTATGAAACAAAGGTGAGGGGAAAACGTGCAGGTGGCGGCCAGACTGCATCCTGCTCTTCTCACACCAGACATCAGTTCTAGATCCACATTCTCATCCAGACCAGCCGTGGTGTCTGTGCTGCAGCCTGTAGTGAGCAAGAACTGTTCCAGAAACATCTATAAAATATAGAAAACACGTCAGATCTCAGAGAAAAGGGCCGGTCTGTGTGGCAGCCTCCCCCCGCCCAGTACGAGGACCAACCCGCTCCCGGACAGGAAGCTCTACACGGAACCAGGATCTGTGAGGATGTGATGCAGCAAGTAGGATGAAAACAAAGATCCACAGGACTGTCCCAGTGTTCCACATCCCAGCTCTGGTCTCTGGAAGCTCTTCAGCCACCACATTAATGCTGCTGGACTCGGTGTTTGGAGTGAAGCTCCACCAGACACAGTGGTGCTGGGGCCGGCCGGGGCTTGGGACCACACGTCCCTCTTCAGGTTGGGAAGGCTGTTTTCTCTAGTTCCCACAGCCACGACATGAAACATGTAATGGAGCTTTAGCGGGTCGAGGTCTCTGCCAGGTCAGGGTCTGCCTCCTCCATGCTTTGGTCCAGGATGAGAGCTCGGGCCCATTCTTCCTCCGGTTGCAGACACACATCACGGAGGGAGGGAAGTATTTTTTTCTTGTCTTGCGAAGCTCTTGTACTCGGGTTGGTCTGTCTGCTACATCACGCAGAAGGTTCTGGACAGGTTTTAATTACATCATCAGAAAATGTCAGAGATGGAAGAAGGAACACGTGATGGGGTTTGGGGGATGATCTGGATCAATGTTTGGATAAAGGATTCTTTACTACGAGATGGGGATCATTTTCTTATTAGAGCTTCTTTTTGGGCTGTTTTAGTCCAGATTTTGCCTCTACCCGATCTTGGAGGGAGCACGCCTGATCATTGTGAGATCTTCCTGTCCAATCACCACTTGGTTTGAGGTTACGAGCCGATTTTTCCCGATAATCCGCTCCGAACCGGGTCGTAGCCGACAATCAGGAATATTGAACACGTTCAATATTTCAGAGGAACTCGGGACGACTCGTGCATTCTGACTGCGTGGATGGTGACATGGTACGGAATGTAGCCAATCAGAAAGCAAGCTGGCTGGGGAACAAGGAAGTAAATAAAGTCCGTCTCCACGATGTCTGTCAACAATAGCCCCAAGACCACCATCATTCCCTCGTCCTGTATATTCACTTCCATGCTGGGTGTTGTGTTTTTCAGTTGTTGCTATGGTTCTTCTTCTTTTGCCGGTTGTTGCTATGGTTCTTCTTCTACATATCGACGTTTGCCTGGCTCGTAGGACTAGATTCTAGATTGTTGTGGGATGGTTGAAAAGTTGATCTATCTATCGATCTATCGATCGCTCTCTCTCTCTGTGTGTGTGTAAACAGTATATATGTATATAGTGTTTACTATAATATTTATTTCTCTTGGGATGCTTGACAGTGATACATTGCAACATGACGGTGTTTCAAACTATTGTGTGAGCTTACATTCTAAAACACTAAACATTGGAAATTATTATAGATGTTTGTGTGTTTATTGTCTATTATTGTTTATTAAATGTAACATTACAGTTTTAAATTATTTTTTCATCATAAATCCAATCCAAAATCTTACATTTAGCGTTAACTCCAGTTATACCCAACAACCGGTTACTCTGGCTCTCTTGCCCCTACCAATATGGCGGACGCGTTGACTTATCGCAGCAACGGGCTGACGCGATCTATGCGTCTAATACGTAAGTGACCGGGTCGTGAGAACACCGGAAGAAGATGACAAAGCGTCAGTCGTGTTCATGTTCCGATGGTTTTTTTTAATGACTGCTGTGTGTGAGCGGAGTGTGTGTGTGTGTTTCAGCAACAATGTCTTCAGTTCAGCATCTGAGAGAGTTTATCAGCGCGCGACTAACTGCTGCTGCTGAAGAAATATTCACAGAGTTTGAAAAAACCATCGTCCAGTACGAAGAAGAGATCGATCGTCAGCGCAGACTGCTGGATGTCACCTGGAAACCTCAGATGAAGCTAACCAGGATGAGTATGTGACACTGTGATGGGCTGAATGGTGTGTGCGTGTCGGCTTAAACGTCGGCCGGTGTTGTGCGTGTCGGCGAGGATTGCCATGGTAACGGTGGAGCCAGAGCCCTTTAATGGAGAATTTCATCATCTCCGTTCTGCGAGGAAAGCAGCGACACCGCAGAAGGGGCCGCTAGTGGTCTGCTGGTCGTGGACCTGATCTGGTAGGGAGAGAGTCCAGGGATTTGCGGGCTTGGTGGCCTGGTGGGTTCCAGGGTCGGTATGAAGAACCGCAGGTCGATTCCCCATCTCTGTGGGCTCTGTTTACTGCTCCCCGGATCCTGGATCAGAATGCAGAATTTCCCAATAGGGCTTAATGAAGCTGTGGTTATTATTATTATTATTATTATTATTATTATTATTATTATTATTATTATTATTATTATTATTATTATTATTATTATTAACATTAGCTGCTAGTACAGGAGCTGGGTCCAGCCAGGGCCGGCCATAGACATTTTTTATAGACGGGCTGGGCAGACAATGAGAACAGGGTGCCACATGGGAATCAGGATTAGAATGAATCAGAACATCAGAATGAATGAATGAATGAATAAATAAGATTACTTTGAGGTAATTTCCCCCTTAACCTTGTTCATTATGTGTATTTAATTTAATTATTTTATTGCCAGGGTCCTACCATAAGTACCATAAGTCCTCTTCCAAGAACCTTTATAAAACATTACACATTCATACTTTTTGAACTTTTCCCCCAGTTTGCTTAATTAAATCTATCCTGATCAAAATGAACAAATATTTAAGAATTCAAATTATTCAAACTTTAAATGCTATTTTGTGTTTTTCCCCCAATGAAAAAACATGTTGACATCAAACTAGTGTTTAAAGGGAGAAAATGACCTAATTGGTATTTTCATCAGGGCTGAAATCTTTATAGCTGCTAGAGATTTTATCTTCTACTGGCCTAAAAGGAGAAAAAGTAGAGCCGTAAAATAATCATCTAATGTAGAAACAATGCTAAAACTGTAATATCAATTTTTTTCAGTAAGAATGTGCTCTGTCAGTATTTTGTCATGTGACCCACAGATTCTTTTATTGTATAATAATATTGTTTCTGTGTGCATACATATTGTTTTATGGTTGGTTCAGCCCAAAGTTGCACAAGAACCAGGCATCAGAAACATTACAAGGGAATTCACTCGGGAGAGAAACCTGCAGAAAATGAGTCTGAAGGGCAGAAATGGACAGAAGGATTACAGCCGTGATATTTTTCTACCATGAGAACATCATTTTGTGTTTGTCTCACCATCAGAAACTCTCGGGTTGTGGTTTTTGGAACGTTTTGGGTTGTTTTCTGTCTGAATTCTGCTGCTGAATTCATGAGATGGTTCATGATGAAACTGTGTTGAGTTTAGCTCAGAAGAGGGATTTATGAATTAAATGTAATTCTTTTCTTGAGTGTACAGTTTAATAGTCTTTAAATTAAAGTGAAACTCTTTATAAAAAAATTATTTTCATCATTTATAGAACATAATTAAGTTTAAATGTAATAAAACCAACTTTTTCTCTCCTTCCAGAGCTCCCGCAGTATTTCCACAGGAAGGACGTTCCCTCCAACTCCGGTCTGGACCCGGACGACCCAGAACCTGCACCGGTGAAGGACGAAGAACTTCTCTCTGACCAGCTGCTCGGCTGGGAGGAGAAGGACTTCGGTCCAGACCAGGAACCAGAAGCTGCACCGGTAAAGGAAGAGGAGGAGTTCTGTATGAGCACAGAGGAGGAGCTGCATGTGTTAAAGACTGAGACCTTCATCGCGACTCCTACTGATGACGAGAACAAGCAGCGTGACCACGGCGAACTAGAACTGAACTGTGACCAGTTCCTCTCCCAGAACCCTCCTTTTATCGAGGCTCTAGATAAGGACGATGTGAAGCTTGAAGAGTCAGGGTCAGCTAGAAGTGAGGAGGCGAAGCCGGAGAGGGAATGTAACAGCAGAAATGTGGACAGGTCTTCCACGTCGGAGAGTCCGTGTGGTCCCGGGACAGGGACGAAGCCTATACTATGTGATGTTTGTGGAAAAGCCTTTAAGCATCGCTGCCTACTTAAAAACCACTACAGGACGCACACAGGTGAGAGGCCATTCTCCTGTAAAACCTGCGGAAAAAGTTTCACCCAAGCCAGAGTCCTGAAGGTCCACATGAGAACTCACACCAACGAGATCTTCACCTGCAGCACCTGCAGCAAAACCTTTAAAAGTGAGAACAGTCTGAAGATTCACGAGGGAATCCACACGGGAGAGAAGCCATATTCCTGTAAAATATGTGGTAAAGGTTTTCTTTATAATCACCTGACGCAGCACATGCGGGTCCACACGGGCGAGAGGCCGTACTCCTGCGAGGTATGCGGAAAAACCTTCTCTCTGAACGACAGTCTGAAGGGCCACATGAGAACCCACACAGACGAAAAGCCGTTCCCATGTAAGGTCTGTGGGAAAAGATTTAAAGGTAAATCCACCCTGAGAATCCACGAGGGACGTCACACGGGGAAGAAGCCGTATTCTTGTAAAATATGCGGTAAATGTTTCGCGTCTAATGAGCTGTCCAAGCACATGAGGATCCACACGGGCGAGAGGCCGTACTGCTGTAAGGTTTGTGGCAAACGTTTCACTCAAAGCGGCGGCTTGAACGAGCACATGAGGACCCACTCGGATGATAAACCCTTCTCATGTGAGATCTGTGGAAGGAGGTTCGCCCAGAAAACCCACGTGACCAGCCACATGAGAACTCACACAGGTGAAACGCCATATTCCTGCGAGACCTGCGGTAAGCGTTTCAGGTACAGTAACGGCCTGACGGAGCACATGAGGATCCACTCGGGCCAGCGGCCCTACATCTGCTCCATCTGTGGGAAGAGCTTTGTTCAAAGCAGCCAGCTGAACGGTCACCTGAGGATGCACGCCGACGAGAGGCCGCATCCTTGCCATCTTTGTACCAAACGTTTCAGACGTAGATATGATTTGAACGTCCACATGGAAACTCACCTTTTTTCTGGTTAGTAAAGCTTGCAGGAGAAAATTCGTACGATTAAAAATATCCGTCTTAGAAATTCACGTCCCACTACGGGAGATGATTCAGTTCACGGCGTTGCAATCGCAACAATGAACAAAGTTCAGCCAATCCAGGCAACTTTGTCCAACCACTGCAATCTTAATGGACCAATCACAGCGCTGCTCTGTGTTACCTGCTACACCCACGGCATCACATTGACCTCCCGTCTCAGATTGCTAACGTCCAGATGTGTGCGAGGGAAAAGTGTCGCATCCACTGCGAGGCTCCGTGCTCTCAGCGTTCAGGGAGGGTTTTGTTGGACGTGCTGAGCAACCACCTCTCCAAGCAGCCGGCGTAGGTTCAAGTCCCGACTCGAAGACTGCATGTCTTTTTTCTCTCTGACCTCTGGTCAAAGAAGGGTCCCACAGCCTGAAACTGCTTCTAGTGTTGATGATGGAAGTGGCGGCGAGCTGTTTAGTTCCAGAAACGTTTCTTCTGCAAGCAACCAGAGAAGGTTTGACATGAGTGGATGAAACGGAAAAGCAGCACCATGAGTCGACCTTTCTAGATCCGCTGTAAATGCTGAAAGCATCACTACGTGAGCTGCACGGTGGTGTGGTGGTTAGCACCGCGGCCACTCAACAAGGTCACTGGTTCGATCCCCGGATGGGGGATGTTGGACCAGTGGATGTTCTCCCATGTATGCGTGGGTTCGCTCCGGGTGCTCTGGATTCCTCCACATCCAGACATGCAGGCCAGGTTAACAGGTCTTCATGTCTGCATGGGACTACTTGTGTAAATAAAGGTTAAAAATGGATTATTTGTTATTTGCTGCTTTTTGAACGATAGTTGCAGCTAGTTTCCTTTTTTCAATAAAGAACGTTGACATTTGAAAACTAGCATTTTACATAAATTTGAGGTATTTTTATCAGGAAAAAACACTAAAAACATCTGCAGCTTTTCCTGGAAGGTGCTGCGAAATCAGGCATTTTTGGTCCAATCACAAAACGCCCCGGTGAAGTGCTGGAGGGACGAGCTAACTTACAGCTGTCCACCTGTCCTGAATGCACAGGTGATGTCAGAGATAACATTTTTATGTTAATGAGTGTGTTGGATCTCTGAGCGGGAGCTGTGTCCGTCAATGCAAACACAGACCTGAGCCAATCCGTCAGTCTTCCCCATGAAAAGTCTGGAGGGATCCGTGATGCTAGGCTTGGTTTTAGGCTCGGCTCAAACATTTTTCAGCTGTAGTTCGTTGTACGCAGGTCAGGACTCCCTCAGTCAGTGGTTTCTAAATCTTCCTGCTCTTCCTTGAACATCCCCTCCATCCGTCTCAGACTTGCTGACCTTGTTTGCTCCACCCACAGAGACCTTCTAACATTACTGTTTGGGATAAAGGGAAATGTGGTCTTTCCCATCAGAACCTACAACATCTCTGACTGCTTTTTATCCTCCTTAAATCTTTCCTTTTTCAGAGGGACTTTGGCTTTTCTGATGAAAACACGACAGATTTTGTTGCTGCTAATCTGGCTGCCTTGTTTTGTTCCGGGTTAGAGCTCTGGAACGTTGTTGGGATATGTGGAGAATTCCTTCTTATTTGTTATTGTTCCCTTTATCAGAGTATTTTTAACTTTCTAATTTTACTTATATGTTAAAGTGACTTCTGCCTTAGGATTTTTCTGTTTCATGTTGTTGTCTCATGTTTTTTCATACTGGTTTTCAGATCTCTGCTGCTCTTAAACTATTTTTAACATTTACATGAACTGTTATTAATATTATTAAAGTGTCCTTGGATGATATTAAAAAAAACCTTGCAGTGCTCTTGGTATCCTTATGACTGTGTGTTAGAAAGAAATGTGTTTCATTTCCCAAAGTAAAAATGATTAAATAAAATATAAAATTTGAGGGGCTAGCAGTTGAACGTCCTCTTGGAGCCGGTGGGAAATGTTCCTCTTAAACCCAAGCAGCTGCATTCCTGTAAAATATAGAAGCCTCGTTATTCTGAAACATTTGACAAAGGTTTCGGACAAAAGAGTACTCTGATATAAGAGGCTGTAGTCCTTAAAACATCTGTTTACATATATATGTATGAGAGGGACATGTAGCGGAACTACAGCTAAAGTCCAGTTTCTGCCGGAGGAGGAACTGCGTCACATCCGGTCTACGTGAACGAAACATAAGCGGCGCTAGCAGCGTTAGCTAGCGGCGTTAGCTTGACTTCAGAGGAGGTAAAGCTGTTAGGTTCGCTGTGTGAGCGGAGTGTGTGTGTGTGTGTTTCAGCAACAATGTCTTCAGTTCAGCATCTGAGAGAGTTTATCAGCGCGCGACTAACTGCT
>JBAFTB010000016.1:1376657-1388195 GCA_037177355.1 Melanotaenia trifasciata
GGTCCGCCTTCTAGTACCGGGTCGTCCTCTTCATCGGGTCCGCCTTCTAGTACCGGGTCGTCCTCTTTAGATGAATAGATGATAGATGAAGCAGGTGGTGGAAACCTCACAGATCTCTTCCTTTCCTTTGTGGAAAAATCTTACGTAGAGCAAAAGTTGGACATTATCTGCTGGACGTCGCTCCTTCTCCATCTTTTCCTGTGGAACCTGCATGATGAGGTGAAAATGGCCGCCCTACTCCAGCCAAGTGACAGGCAACATTCATGCATGTGAAATGTTGTGCTTGTTCATGTAGACGTGCACACGGGGGCTTGCACCACCACTCAAAGAAAATAGAAAAATAGAAAAGATTTCAATTTTTGTCGCTGTCGTCTGACACTACAACCAGCCAGCGAGGTTTCACTGACTGAACAATGAGAGCAGGCTACACAGCGCCGTTGGGAAGGAGCAGGAATATTCGAGCTGTCTGACTTTCCCAGACTTTATGCAGAGATGATAGAGATGCAGCCGCGTGGCGCCGGGGTGAATCAGTCCGAACGTAGGTCCTGGATTTATCTGGATCAGCCTTGAGGTCCATCAGACGATGACGTCCACCATGCTGGTTCCTTGTTTGTAACGTAGGATGAACCCGGGGTGTCTTCATCCTTCATCTGTCACGGTCTTTCCTCCACTATCACAACAAATCAGGTTTCTTGGAGAAAAGTGCTCGATATGCGACACTGCCGCCGCCGTCGCTGCTGTTTGTCACGTCCCGTGTGTTGGGTTTCACCTGGGTGGCGATGAGGTCGCCTCCCGTGTGTCCAGCCCATAATGATGCATCAAGCTGCGAGAGATTTGCCAACATTTCAGCTTTTCTGACTCTAGCTGGACTTGTTCTTTTGTGTACCGGTTTTATGCTGCACTAAAGTCCAGGCGATGCGCAGCGAACACATACAGGTGGTGAAAGCGTGATGAGTCCGGTGGAGCCGGCAGTCAGTGGTCGGCAGTACGAGTCTCGTTTACCGGCGCACGTCTCACCGTTACACGCCGGAGAAAAGCCAAACCAGGAAAATCCCAGTAAAACAGAATTTATATATAAACTGTCAGGATTTTCTTCTTAGAATGAATTTCCTCCCACCAGCATCAGCTCCCAAGCTTTGGACACCTCATGTTTACCATCATTAACGAGCTTCCGCCTCGTTTCCCGGTTTTCCCGGTGGATGAGAGCCGTCTGTGGGAATGATGGGAATGTTGTGCTGATCCTCCGTGTGACACTTGTGCAGCGTCAGTTGTTTCCCTGTTTGTGAAAATCGAAGCACAAACGCTGCTGATGGCGGAGCTGCTTTGTTCCACATCCCTGGAGGTCAGCATGTCACTCCTCACCGATCTCGGCTCCTCCTCCCTCCTCCTTCCATCCATTGCTCCTCATTCCTGCCACGTTGGTAATTTAAGTGGGAAAGATTTCCTGCTGGCCTTTTCCTAGTCTAGCTGTGTGGCTTTACACCGTGAGTGTTATTATTCCCTAAATCATAGAGAAAAAGAGGTTTTTATGGAAGAATAATGACTTTCTGCAGTTTTCACAGCATTTATCAAAACAACCAGTTCTGCTTTATTCATTTCACCAATTAATTAACCAGCTTCTAAAATAAATCTAAAGATAAATAAAAGTCGATTTCTTTTTTTTATCGACATAGACACAAAAAACAAAAATCCTCCAATAGCAAATATTCAAGACTAAAAATAAAAAAAATATTTAAAAATATTATCAACCAAATGATTAAATGAAGTTAATTACAATAGATATATTGGTGCTGCTCCATCCCTCATCTGTCCATCCCTCCCTCCATCCCTCCATCCATCCATCCCTCCCTCCATCCCTCCATCCATCCCTCATCTGTCCATCCCTCCATCCCTCCCTCCATCCATCCATCCCTCCCTCCATCCCTCCATCCATCCCTCATCTGTCCATCCATCCATCCATCCATCCCTCCATCCATCCCTCCATCCATCCATCCATCCATCCATCCATCCCTCCCTCCATCCATCCCTCCGTCCGTCCATCCATCCATCCTCCAGGTGCCATCTTCCAGGTGAGAGTAGGAAGGTAGATCCAGAGCTTCTGCTGTCAGCTCCTTCTTCACCAGGACAGACCGATGCAGAGTCCACATCGTTGCAGACGCTTCACCGATCCTCCTGTCGATCTCCTGCTCCATCCTTCCCTCACTCCTGAACAAGACTCCGAGACACTTGAACTCCACTTGGGAAAGGATATCATTCCCGTTCCAGAGAAACACTCGATCCTTTGCCGGTTTAGAATCTCGGTCTTGGATTAGGAGGTGCTGATCTTTATCCCAGCCGCTTCACGCTCTGTTGTGAATCGCTCCGGGGAGAGCTGAAGATCCGATGAAGCCAACAGAACCACATCATCCGCAAAGAGCAGAGACCCAATCCTGAGGCCCCTAACCAGGATCCCCTTAATGCCTCGGCTGGTCCTAGAAATTCTGACAATAAAAGTTATGAACAGAATCGGTGACAAGGGACAGTCCAACCCTCACAATCTGACTTACTGCTGGCAATGTGGACCAAGCTCTGGCACCGGTTGCACAGGGACTGAATGACCCTTACCAGAGGGTCCGGTACACCATACTCCTACAGAACTCCCACCTTCTCCAAGTCCACAAAGCACAGAAGGTGTAGAGCTGGTCCACTGTTCCAGGACTGGAAACCACACGGCTCCTGATTTCAAGGTTCCTACTATTCAACAGGCCCTCCCCTCCAGGACCCCTGAATAGACCTTACTATGGGAGGCTGAGGAGTCTGATGCCCCTGTAGTTGGAGCACACCTTTTGGACCCTCCTTCATGAAGAAGGGGGCCGCCATGCTAGTCCAAAGGCCCTGTCCCCGATGTCTATGTGATACTGCAGAGTTGTCAACCAAGACAGCCCTACATCATTCAGACCTCAAGGAACTCTCCCATCCTCCCGGGGCCCTGCTGCCCTGGTGCTTATCCACCTCAGCCACACATATTGGAGACACCACCTCCAAGTCCCCAGTCTCTGGTCCTCAAAGTATTCTCCCCAGTTTTTAAAGCTGATTTCAGGCTGGTCATTTTTAAAAAATGGGCCATATTTTTCTCTCCATTTCTGCTTCCTGCAGTTTTCATTGACATGTTTCCTGCCTGTAAGTCCAGCGCTGGTGAAGTGTCTGAGTGTGTGTGGACGGTGTGTAGACTCGTGTCAGAAAGACGTGGGGAAGCCTTCACCTTGGAGCTGAGCTGTCCGACACAAAGCAGCACATCACAGATAATTCCTGTATTTATATTCTGCGTCTGCTTTTTCTTTTTTTTCAAACTTTTCTTGAATCGTCTGACCTCTCGGTTATTACTCTCCCCTCATCCTCCCCAAACACCTGAACATGAAACTCATTTAGTGGTGTGGAGAGAAAGAGGAGAGGGGACGTAATGGCTTTTTAAATGACGGCTTTTCTGCTGCAGAGTTGGAAGAACAGAGATAATTACAGATGGAAAGTAACATTCTGCAGAGACACTCTGATGTTTTATTAATGGCAGAGCTCACAGATGAGGCATATTTATCTTCCAGGCATTAGTTATTCCTCCTCCTTTCTCTTCTCATCACCCCCTCTTTGTCTCTGGAGTTTACTGATCTGTTGTTTTGCCTCTAGATTTGGTTTAAAGTCATGGCAGCCGCAACACTCCAGGGTGGAGATGAACTGTCCCTGAACCCATCGTACCATCTCTAACAAAAGCAAACATTTGGCTTGTCTGGTCCACTCTGTTCTTTCTTCCCAGCACTTCCCCCATCATCCATCCATCCGTCCAACCGTCTGCCCGGCTCAGTTCAGCCTATTTCCACACTCCCTCCAGTCATCCTCAGCTTTCCCACACTCCTCACAGCTCCGGCTCAAACCTGTTTAAATTATAACTGGATGACTGTTTTTCTCCTCTGAGTTCAGCAGCTGTTCATGCTGACGTGTTATCACCTCCAGATCTGAGAGTTCAGAGCTCAGATATAAACAGTGAATTGGAGTTTGGGTGATCCACTCTGCGTCCTGGATGGTAAAAGAAAAGCCTTTAGGTCTTTGGTAGTGACACTTAAAGGGGTAGTGCACCCAAAAATGTGTTTTTGAGCTGTAAACAACACAGAATTACTTAACTGTGATGAAACCACATATACTGTTGATAAAATTTGGATTCTTCTAGTTCA
The DNA here is from genome assembly GCA_037177355.1 of Melanotaenia trifasciata. Taxonomy (NCBI): domain Eukaryota; kingdom Metazoa; phylum Chordata; class Actinopteri; order Atheriniformes; family Melanotaeniidae; genus Melanotaenia; species Melanotaenia trifasciata. Next base: position 1,380,860 of record JBAFTB010000016.1, read on the forward strand.
GTTTGTGGGTAAAAAATGGTTCATAACGCCCTCTACAGGGTAAAACCAGGTTATGTTTTTCGTGACATAGAGAGGTTATCTACGTCACGACAAAATTTTAAAAACCCCACAGCCCCTCCCTCCAGATGCGTAGGCGGGGCCTCGCCTTACAGGAATAGAAAGCCACGCCCACCAACGCATATGAAGGGATGTGAGCTTATCTGGTGTAGATCTGCTAGTTTCAGACTTCTGTTCTTTCACAGAGTTTCTGATGAAATCTTCCTGCAATGGGACGGATTTGTGCTTCTGAGGGTGTAAAAGTAAAACCGGACTTTATTCTTTACCTGCTGATTCTCATCTGACGACAGACAGCAGCTCAAATCGTAGCAGCAGCAACTTCCAGCAGCTCTTCCTGCAGCTGCTACAACCTGCTGTGAGTCTCCACAGCTTTCCAGAGCTGCTGGAGCTGCTGACAGGCAGCTAACAGCTAACAGCTAACAGCTAACAGCTAATGGCTAACGGCTCACACTGATGCGTTCAGGACCACCTGGTTCATGTGGAGCTGAGGAGGTTCAGGAGGAAAAGTCTTCCACCTCAAAGACGCTCTGTGGCGTAGCTGCTTGGTGAATCTGGTTTTACATCTATCCAGTGGCCTCTGAGCTGCTGTCTGTCAATCATTTCTACCTGTGTATCCTGCCCCGCCCACTCTCCGCCCCCTGATCACCCCACATCTCCCACCCCAACTCTTACAGCTTCAGCCATTTTTCAAACTCAGCAGTGGGTGGAGTTATGCAGAAAGTAGGGGGTGGAGCTACACTTTAAGCTTGTTACATGCTTTGGTCAGTTCATACTCCACGAGAAGCTTCATCCAGACTGGGCTGCAGGGAGGGGGAGGGTTATGTGCAGTGAACAGCTGACTGGGTTATTTCCATAGCATTGCAACTCAGCCAAATACCTTCAGGAACGTATTTATCAATTCCAACGGCGCTTTTCTTCATCGAGAGAGTAAAATCCTCCATCTGCTCCTCCCTCGAGCGAGATCTCCATCTCCATCTCCACCTCCACCTGCTGAGAGAATCTAGAAAACTCATCTTTCTGTCTGAGGTCCAGCTGGTTGACGTGTTTTCTGAAATGTGCAATCCATGTCGGATTTAGTTTCAACTACGTGCGTGGTGACATCACTTCCTGTTGTTGAACGTGACTGCGCCCTTTAGCGTTAGCTGCTAACATGAGTGCCGCGGTCTCAGTGTTAGCTGCTAATGTGAACAGTAATACAAGACTTTACAGGGGAATGTAATCCACACTGGTGAAAGAAAACATCTGAATGTGACATCATCTCAGCAGGAGAAGCTGATTGGACGGAGGAAACACAGGAAACCGGTATTTATGCTGAGATCCTGCCGAGTCTCGGTAAGTCATGCGAGAGTAGGATCACGTTACCGCAAACATATGAAAAAATCCATCTAAAAGTTTTGGAAGTGACTAAAATTGATAAATCGATTCTTTTTTTTTAACCCAGCCCTGTTTGTTGTTGTATTTTTTACACTTGCTATTTTTCTTTTTCAGTATTGTTTGTGTTGCTTGTGTTTTCCTGTTTTTATTGTTTCCTCTTGGCCAGGTGGGAAATGAGAACAGCTTCTCCACTGACTCACCTGTTATAAACAAAAGCTCAACCAGCAGCTACATCCGAACAAAAGCATCCTGGGTCAAATGTGTTTCTAGGACAGATTAAGCAGGAGTTGAACCACCAACATTCCGGATATTGGACAACCCGTTTTACCACCTGAGCCACTGCTGCCCCCAACATTAGAAATCCAGCCGTGTGTGAGGATATCACAGCAATGACAGATTATTTCACTGGATTATAATCTGAAGCGGGACGTCTACAAGCACGTTTTTAAAGCTGGGTGTAATATGATCTCAAACAGTATCCCAATGATGATATTACATTTAATGTGTGTAAAATCACTCATTTCAGGTGAGAAGTAAAAGATGCCAAGTATCAAGATAAAGAAGAACAGAAGATAGTAAGGCTGCAAACAAACGTCTGTTTCCATCAGAATGAAAATAATGCAGCATTATTCAGAAGCAGGGGATGAGACACAGAACCTCCTAGAACAGGAGTGTCCAAAGTCGGTCCTCGAGGACCGCTGTCCTGCAGGTTTTCAATGTTTCCTGCTTCAACACAAATGAAGTAGATCCAACAGCCTGTTAAGTTTTGCATAATGACTCCTTATTTTGAGTCAGGTGGTTTTGGAGCAGGGAGACATCAAAAACCTGCAGGACTGTGGCCCTCGAGGACCGGAGCTGGACACCCCTGTCCTAGAAGCTGGAGGACCTCCATTCTCAGTTTGATGGGGTTTTACATCCCTCTCCTTCACACTTCCAGTCTCCATCGTTTCTGGTTGTGTGCAGCTTGACCTGGTTTCTCAGATCCCTCCATCCTCCGTCTTCCTGTGCAGACGTCTCTCCGTCTTCTGGGGTTTAATTTTTTGTTTCTCCTCGCTGAGCTGCTGTTTATCTCCTCTTCACACAGAAGAGGCAGTAAAAATAGAAACAGCTCTCCGCTTTGTGGAAAACTTTGAACTTCATAGATTGTTTTTGTTCCACGCATGTTTTTTTCCACGTGTGCATTTGTCAGCCTGCATTAGCAGATCCATGCATCGTTCGCTGCGAGCCGCCCAGAAAATATTCAATTAAACACTACTTTAAAACACACGAACACACACACACTTAAAACACTTTACAGCACTCGGCTCACCCCCCACCCCTCCACCTGAACTCTCCCTCCATCACTTACTCTCCTCATTTAATAAAACAGCACTTCTCTGCAGCGTGCAGCTAAGACGGCCTCTGCCTCGTTCATCTTCCTCATCCCCGCCTCGCCTTCTTATCTAATCTTCCCTCTGGCCTGTCTTCTCTCTGGAAAATGTTGTTATACATCTTACATTTTGAATTTTATTCTTCTCGTTCATCATTTCATTACTTGGCGTCTAACCTCTCCATCCCCCCATCGTTTCTCTCCTCTGGCCTCCATCTTTTTTTCACAACTCAAACCATCTCTTTGACCAAAAGATTTTCCTCAACTTTAAACCTATAAATGAAGCTTTGACTCAGTCACAGAAGGTGATGCTCATGTCCTGATCTTCATTTCACTGGATAAATATAAGTCTGGGTCAGAACCAGAGTTGGTCCAGTTCTACAGGCTACAGCTGGGTTTATACCATAGACTGTATATAAAAGATGGGCGGAGCCTCCGTGACGTCACCTGTAGGTTTCTGAAGAGCAAAAGTGAAGCTCGTTGGCGTTCCCACCATTGCCATCTTTGCAGCGTCACGCATGCCATCGCTCCCTGAAAATACAAAAATGGGCAAAGAGGCGGAGCTATGAGGGGGGCTGTGAGCGTGGGGGTGGATGATTGACGTCTATCAAACTCCAAGCTGCCTGTAGCTAAGAGCTAACTGAGCCAACTCGGATCTAACATGAGCAAACCGGCTAATGGAGGTAGGTGGGCTAAAGCTAAAACTGCGTTTGTGCTGCACTCTCCCTTCTTACTGCGGATATTGCATACCTGTCAATCAAAAGGACACGCCCCTAATTATGCCAAATTTCAAGATTAAATAACATCCAAACGGTGGATGAGTTAGAAAAAAAATTCACCCCCTCACAGTTTTTGTGCCAGGCTTTGAACATGTTTATTTCTGCTGTGAAGTTGGTCTTTTTAACATGGGAGTTTCTGGGGATTTGCTCTGTTTTGGTGCCCCTAGTGGACGAGGGAGGAACTGCAATTTTTTGCACTTCTGCATAGGCTTCACATTTTACCGCTGGAGGTTGCTGCTTGGTTTTTACTCACGCGGTGTCTGTGTCTGTAGGCTCGGCATAGCTCTGCAGAGGCTCGACGTGCACTTCTTCCAGACCTGACGTGCACCCCTGCTACGCAGACAGTTACGCAGAAATACTCCCTTATGATTGGTCAATGTGGGATTACGAGTTTCCGGATTTCTGGATCTTCTCGCTGAATTTGAGTAGTGACTACTATTTTTATAAACAATAACCTCTCATCAACTTGGATCAATTTGATGAGAGGCTGGTCAAATTATTTCTTTGTTTTATTCCACAAGCTAATAAAGACACTGAACCATACTAGACACCATTGTTGTTTTAAAATAGAAAATACCACCGAACTGAAGTGAGCCATCAAAAGAACTCCAACCTGGCGAGTTTACTGGCCGCTGCTGCCACCTTCAGGTTAGGAGGAGAAACTGCAACACGACATCAAAACGACGCAAGTAGGAGAGCAAACTCACCAGCATCAACTACGCTGTAAACGACCGTACTCAGGCATCACACAAACATAACTCCAGCTTTAAAGTGAACATATTTTATTTTTTATCTCAGTCTAAACTAGGCTGCATGATATTGAGACAACATAACGCTGTTGAAAGTTGCCATGATGATATGAGCCCTGAGTTTTTCCTGAATGTATAAGCTGTATTGCTAATAGTGCTAATAGTCATTAGCATCTACATTTTTTAATTAGCCCCCACACGGAGCCGTTAGCCTTCACACGGAGCCGTTAGCCTTCACGCAGTGTAGGCAGTCTGTATATCACACAGGCTCATTTCACCAGGAAGGTATATATTCTACACGTTGTGCAGTCCTAGTCCAAACCGTTTTAGATAAGCAGTTTTTTCTTTAAGTAGTCTACAGAATTAGTTCTCCAGACTTTTTGAGGGACTTTTGTCGTGCTGCTGAATACTTTCAGGGCCTAGACTCTAATCCCATTTCATTCAGAGGGGCTCTTATTTTCTTAAAAAAAGCAGTGCTTTAATAAATCCTTCACTGAATTCAGGAGGTCTAAACATCTAAAGAAGGTTTTACCGCAAACCCATATGTCTATGACGATATCTACTCTGTTGCCCAAAGCGATCTAATTTAAATGGGAAGCAACACTCATTTTCTCTGAAGAACTCAGGAACCTGGTCCTGTCCTTGTGTCTGGAGGCTCTTTGTCTTTTTAGCAACCCATATATAAAAGGATCAGTCAGGGACCTTTTTAAAGTGATTCAGGTTTTTTTTCAAAAAATTCTGAGACCTTTAATTTAAAAATATAAAAGGAGATAAAGGTCCTAACCTATACTGGTTCCCTCTGGAGGTTAGCTATTGAAAGGCTCGGGTGCCCTTTTGGCAAGCTCGACAAAGCTAAAAAAAAAAAAAGTCCTTTTTTTATCGAAGCGTGCTGCTTTTACACTCTATCTGATCCTTCCTGCTCAGCCGTCCAGGCCACTATGAAGGCTCAGGTCTGGTTTGAGCAGGATGCAAATCCTGTACCAGAAAAGGTCAAGTCGACGACCTTTTGATCGAATGCATTTTCTAAGTTTTAGCAAAGCTCAGCAGAACAGCGGCTGCATCAGCTGCTCAGCCTGAAGCACAGATGCCCTGCAGCAGCAGGAGTGTGGGTCTCTTTTAAACTGCACCCAGCCCGTCAGGCCCACTGCAGACATTCGTCCCTGATTTTAAGCTTTTCAACAACACGTGAAAAGGACGTAAAGGTCAAAGTTCAGCAAATGCAACACTTTCCAAAGCTCTTCGTTAGAAAGTGGCACCTTTCCCAGAACAGACCCTTCAGACGGGTTCTAATGTAATTCATGTTTTTCATTAAAGATGTTACTGAACCTCCTTAGACACATGATTATTAGCTAATATCTAAACTAGCTCCTATCAGTCCTCAACGTGGTCTTCAGGAACAGTTCTCCAGGATCCTTAAAGGACTTTCCAAATCTCTTCTTCGGATGTTTTTGACTTGTGACCATGTTGAGGTCCATCAGACTTGTTGAGGTCCAGGTTCTGGGGAGGATCCGTCCCTCCATCAGACTTGTTGAGGTCCAGGTTCTGGGGAGGATCCGTTCCTCTATCACACCTGTTTCCACTGATCTTAAGTCCACTTCTTGGGTCATGTGACCTACCTCAGGCTTTTCTTCCTGCTTCCTTCCTTAAGAACGGCATACCTGACAGCCACGTTTCCATGGAAACCATTTCTGATGAGGCTTTGGCTGACAGTAGATGGATCAGCTGAAGATCCAGATGCATCTCTCAGGTCCTGGTTCAAGTCTTTGTTGGTTTCACACATGAAACTAAAGAAATGGGAACAGATGATGCGTCTTTGTGACAAACAGCCCAAAGATCCAGTTTAAACCGGTTCTTTGCTAAGTCGTCTGTTATGTGTCGACAACTCTGGTTCATCCTGCGAGTTAGGAGCCTTTTTCTGCCTGAAGGATTCAGAGGTCCGAGTTAAGATCCTCTGGAACTGATCTGGTACCAGGACTGGACTGGAAATGAGGGAAAAAGCAGAAAAACTTTGAAAACCTTCAGAAAACTGGAGAACTAGTGATGAAGACCACTGTGAAAGACTACAGCAAAGTCTGGTTTCTGGGAAGAGAAAAATCATCGGGATCAGGAGGGTCCTGTTTTATTCATCATATTTCCTGGATCTGAAATCTCTCAGTAAAACCGGTACCTCAGAGGGAGACTCGGGTGTTTCCTCTGTGACCCAGATGGATCAGGCTGCAGACCAGAGAGCCGCCGTCCCATCGAGGAGTGGCGCTGATGGCGGAGCTGACAGCTCAGATCCATCAGTGGGAAACTAAAGCTCCAATAATCCAGAGGTGGAGGTTTTTCTGAGCCCTGAAAGCAGCCGCAGCACTTCAGCTGCTGCATGAAGAAAACCAGGAAGGTATTAAGTCGAGTCGAGGAGAAAGCAGCTCATCAGCGAGTCCTGCTCTCCACAAAGAGCCGGCCAATTACTGCAGGAAGAGTGGAAGAGGAGTGGAGTGTGAGAAAATGAGGGATTTCTGAACGACCACCTGCAATCAGTGTCACAGAGAGATAAAGAGCAGGACCGTCAGTCTGACAGCTGAAGGTTAAACTGGTGTCATTAAACAATCACAGGAGGCCGGAGAGGACTTCACCGTCTCTTACCTGCAGATAATCACCTCCCACCTCCCGGAGCTGTTCGCTCCTTCTTCCCTCTGAACAGCTGCTGCTCTTCTCACAGCAGGAATTCATGTTTGAACTTTCAGATTTATATCAAGAAATCAAAGTTAAACACAGACGTATGGATCAAACCGCCCATCTTCATCTGCTTTATTAAAACCGCACAGTCACACAGATCTATCGTAATAATTAAAACCTAAAGATGAGATGAGATGTTTCAGAATAGAAGGGCTGAAAGCTTCATTTATGGATGGATTTATCTGAATCCAGCTGAAACACTGTATAAAATATAAATACAACCAGAATCTCATCAACATGTTTTATTCCCAGTAACATAAACAACATGTCAGGAACTGAGACATTTT
>JBAFTB010000016.1:1472439-1483790 GCA_037177355.1 Melanotaenia trifasciata
TTCTTACTCTCAAATGTAAGTCGCTTTGGATAAAAGCGTCTGCTAAATGACTGTAGAATAGAATAGAATAGAATAAGCGGTCGGATCAGGTTTCTGGTGGTACGGGGTCAGATCAGGGTTCTGGTAGTAGAGGGATGGGTCAAGTTTCTTGTGGTACGGGTTCGGATCAAGGTTCTGGTGGTACAGGGTCAGATCAGGGTTCTGGTGGTAGAGGGACGGATCGGGGTTCTGGTGGTATGGGGTCGGATCAGGGTTCTGGTGCCATGACCCTGTTAAAGGGTCCGTCAGGCAGCGTTTCAGTCGGTTTGTAGGAGGTCAGAATTGAACCAGGTGATGATTGACTACGTTAGCGTTAATCTAATAGAAGCAGGCCTGTTAGTGGAAATGTTCTTACAGGAATGTGGTGGCACGGGTTTGGATCAAGGTTCTGGTGGTACGGGGTCGGATCAGGGTTCTGGTGGTACAGGGTAGGATCAGGGTTCTGGTGGTACGGGGTCAGATCAGGGTTCTGGTAGTATGGGGACGGATCAGGGTGCTGGTGGTTAAGCGGTCGGATCAGGTTTCTGGTGGTACGGGGTCGGATCAGGGTTCTGGTATTAGAGGGACGGGTCAGGTTTCTGGTAGTATGGGGACGGATCAGGGTTCTGGTGGTTAAGCGGTCGGATCAGGTTTCTGGTGGTACAGGGTAGGATCAGGTTTCTGGTGGTACAGGGTTGGATCAGGGTTCTGGTAGTATGGGGACGGATCAGGGTTCTGGTGGTTAAGCGGTCGGATCAGGGTTCTGGTGGTACAGGTTCGGATCAGGGTTCTGGTAGTAGAGGGACGGGTCAGGTTTCTGGTGGTTCGGGGTCGGATCAGGGTTCTGGTAGTAGAGGAACGGGTCAGGTTTCTGGTAGTACGGGGTCGGATCAGGGTTCTGGTAGTAGAGGGACGGGTCAGGTTTCTGGTAGTACGGGGTCGGATCAGGGTTCTGGTGGTTAAGCGGTCGGATCAGGTTTCTGGTGGTACAGGGTAGGATCAGGGTTCTGGTAGTAGAGGGACGGGTCAGGTTTCTGGTGGTTCGGGGTCGGATCAGGGTTCTGGTAGTAGAAGGACGGGTCAGGTTTCTGGTGGTATGGGGTCGGATCAGGGTTCTGGTAGTAGAGGGACGGGTCAGGTTTCTGGTGGTACGGGGTCGGATCAGGGTTCGGGAATGTGGTGGACATTTGCTTTCGTTGCTTCGGATCTATGAGTGTCTGCACACATCTCAGATCATTGTCAGTTAATCTCAGGTCACTTTCAGCCTGAGTCTTTTAACTTCTAAAAGTCTCGGGTTTCAGCTTTTTATAGACTTCTAAGAAAAATCATTGACTGGGTTTCCTTCTTGTAGCTCTGTGAGAATTTGTCTGGGTCAGAGATGAAGATCATAAGAGTTTCCTTCTCTCTGTGTCCTCTTTCAGATCCGGTCTCAGTGAATTTGGACCAGTATGATGTCGTTTGTCTGACTGATGCCCTCAGAGGTTTCCTGCAGGACCTGCCCGCCGCCATCATCCCCCCCACAGTCTACAGCGAACTGGTCTACTCTGCTCAAGGTACTGTGTGCCGACATCACGATGCACAGAAGGTGCTGGTACTGATTTAGTGTTGATTAAAAAATACTAAATAACTGCAGCCATGCAAAGTGAGCAGAGTTAGTCAACTTGTGACTTGAACCATAAAACACACAAAGATCAATTTTAGAGATCCAGCTGTCCTATACTGGGTTTAAAATAATACTGGGCATCGGCTTAAAAAAGACCTCTACCACTGAATCAAATATCACACCAAAAATCTTTATTTTATTTTATTATCTTTTTATTTTAAGTGGGTTTAAGTTCACATTACCCAGATCTGAAAAAGTTGACCTGCAGCTGCTGCTCTGCCCACAGATGACGACTTGAGTTTTGTACTTTGTTGAAATGGAGGAAGATGGAACCATCTAGGCTTTAATTTCCATGAGCCAGTCAAACAGTAGTTTAGGTAAAAGTGAGTGATTGGGCATCAGCTGGAGGTACATCCGAGTGTCATCTGACACTGATATGAATTAAAAGAAATGTCATATTTTCTTAATATAGAGCCAAAGGGGAGCATGTAAATAGAAATAATACTGGTCCAAGAATAGAGCCTTGGGGAACTCCACCTGTAAGAGGGCCTGAAGAAGAAGCACACTCTGAGGCTTACAGAGAAACTGCCGTCCACACCTTAAAGGTCCAGTGTGTAATAATTACTGATCTAGTGGTAAAGGTGGGTGAAGTACAGCCGTCAGTGGCCAAACTTCTTTCAGACATTAAGATGTTTTCATGTGGCCTCAGGTGCAGCAATGACTGCACCACAGGTAACTACACGTTTATTATCTTCTTCTATGGTGCTTTTACCACGGTCCTTTTTTTTTTTACTGGTCCCAAACGGTGCTCAAGCTCCTATGAAAGTCGCTCCTGCAGTTTTCCAGTTGTTTTCCATTCCGAGAAACAAATTAAAACCCTTCGAACCTCCTGACATCTCTGAGATTCGACCTTGTGCCAGACTCCTCCCCTTGTTTCTTATTTCGTACGAATCTTTGCTGCTGGTTCACCCGTTGACCTGCCATCCTCCTTTGTCTCCAGCTTTCAGGGATTCTCACACTCCCGTCTATCCAACTCTCAAACCTCCTGCATTTGGTGGGCTCTGGTGTTTTCAGGACAGAGGCGGCCTTCAGCCTGGGAGGAAGTTCATGTCCGGCTCCCTTTTACCTCCTCCTAAAATATCACACAGCTTGACTTCCAAATGAAAACCATCTCACGTATGTAAGAGCTTTTCTCTCGATTAGGGGTGTCCAGCTCCGGTCCTTGGGGGCCACAATCCTGTAGGTTTTTGATGTGTCCCTGCTCCAAAACCACCTGACTCAAACTGATGAGTCATTGTGCAAAACTTGATAGACATTGGAAAATCTGCTCTAGGTGGTGGTGATCTTTTACTTTAACCAGTCATGGGACGATTTTAAGTCGGGATAACCCTCCCTGATGTGATGCTGCAGTGTTTTCTGTGACTAATCCCACCGAAAATGACTTTTTATTTAGGAAGGGGTCACTTGCAGAACACCAAGTGAGTTTTTTCTGTGAAATCAGAGAGTGTTATGAGATGTCTGAAGCACTGAGACTGTATGGTGAGGATAAATTATAACAGGAGATCCCAGAGAAAGAAACTGTTTGCTGGAGGGGAACCATGTTGAGTCTGTTGGAATCACGTTCAGATGGTTTTGGGTGAAAAGGCTAAATTTCCTGCCACTTCTACTACTTTTGGAGAGATTTGGTTTTTCAAGTTCTGCACCTGATACCGGTCTGATCTGCCTGAAGAGGAATCGGTTGAGCTCTGAAGGTCAAACTTGTCACAGCTAAACTAGTTAGATCCACACTGAAACTTACAAAATGCTTTTCTTTAGCCAAGCTTCACCTCTAAGTAATTTTTTGAGTTCTTGCTTGTTTTTGGTTTTATTTTGTAGAGTTGTTTCCCCTTGTGCATTCTGTTTGTTTAACTTCCTGTTCCCGACTTCTAGGCATTAATTATTACCCCTGCTTCTGCTCCCGTAATCAGTCCCTCTGAATACACGTGTTGCACTCTTGCTGTCAGGGAAACGTCCAGCCTGATCTTCAGCACCAACAGAACCCAACACCAAACAACTTTTAGCTCTGAAAACAAAACCGTACAACAGAACAGTTTCAGTGTGCTACACACGCTCCAGGTTTCTTCATCACCAGTCCATTGTGTGTGTTAGATTCAAGATCTTTATCGTCATTATGCACTGAGGCAGGTAATGCTGGCTTTTCTGGGCACAGGATCAATGATGGACTTCAGGCAGACTGGAACTGTGGAAAGCTACAGGGACAGGTTGAAGATGTCCAGATAAACTTCTGCCAGCTGGTATGCACTAGATCTTAGTGTCTGACCTGAGACCTGATCTGGACCCTCAGCCTTATTGATGTGGATCCTCCTCGGGGTGGAGATGACTTGGTGCAGCTGCAGGGTAAGAGGCTGATGCTGCCTCTGGCTGGGGAGGTGAGCAGTACTTCTGCTGCTGGAGAGTCGAAGCCTGGAAGACGATGTTCCAGGTGTCAGGCAGAGTGGGGTCCTGCTGACCTGCTGGTCTCTGGGCTTGGACTCTGTGATGGTCTTGATGCCTTTCCACATGTTGCTGTTGTCTTTGAAGTGCTCCTCAATGCGCTGCTTGTACCGGAGTTCAGCCAGCTGGAGGCTGCTCTGTAGGCTGCATCCTGGCTTTTAGCAGGACCGAACTGTCGTCTTCATGTCAGTTTGTTCTTGTGTTATAGTTTTCATAGTTTGGTCTTCTGTTAGTTTAGTTCCCAGTGCTCCCACTCCCTCAATGTTTTCTGTTTACCTAAGCAATCTTTGGTCATATCCACCGTTGTCTCCATGAGTCCTGCATTTGGGTCTTTCGACCGCGTCTCCTGCATCCTAACCTTGACATAAGTACAGTAACACCTAGCAAGATACAGTACTAACCACAGGTCCCTCCTGCCCCTCCTCCTCATTGGTTGCAGCTGGATTAAACTCAGTCCGACTCGTCCTTACCAAGTGCAGTAAGTCGCAGTTACATGTTTCCTGACAGTATTTCAGTATTTTTTCTTGATGTTTTACTGAATTAAAGTTTCACAAAATGAATCAGGACCAGTCTGGTTGAGCTGTCACAGCTTTTCTCGGAGCTGAATTTATGTAAAGTACTTGTGCAGGTGATTGTTCCTCCATGGTTTCTCTTAGACCGGATCTCTGTTGTTCTGTGTGAAATTTGATCAACAGGTCTGAATGTTTATTAACTGATCTCAGCCTCAGTCAATCCATTAAGTCTGATTATTGGTTGAGATTACAAGACTGACTTAATGATTCGTACATGAATTGTTCTACTTTCAGTTAAACCTGTTACAGCTGGATCCAGTTGTAACTGCTAGTGTTTTGTTAGAGGTCAGTACTTTTTTTTATGGTATCCTATACCAGTGTTGTTTTTCCTCAACAATGACGATCTTTTTTTCATGACGATAACGAGACGATGACGAGCTAAAAACGGCTCTGATGACGAAAACAAGACGAGACGTTTGTGAGATTTCGTTGACGAGACGAAAATGTTCAAGGGCTGATTGTCCGACATTAAAAACACGACATTTCTGTCTATTGTGAGATCAATCTGTCAGTCAGCGATGCTGCTGCACCTTGGTCACGCCCACCACCAGATGTTCATTCATATGTTAACCTTTCCCGTTTTCCTCTTCTGACCGTGGTCGGAAGACACGGGGAGATCCTTCTTCTCCAGGGCCAAAGTAGCTTTCTCTTCGGGGTGAACTCCCTCCTCTCTACACTTGTTAACGGGGTGAAACACAAGGAAAGGAAGGCAGCAGTTGGTTGTGCGTTTCCCTCCGCGTGCACGTTCACTCGCGCTCACACACACTGAGCTGGCTGAACCACACAAACACAGCAGTTAGACACGTCCCATAACACACAGATGAATCCTGGCGGCAGCGTCGATGAAGGGGTTCGGTGGAAGCGATGAAACAATATATGGACATATTTTAACTATAATCCATCATAATTTCACTGGCAGACCAGGTCAAGTTGAGCATGTGTTCCTCATTCATTGAGGACAACAATGGACAACAATGCTGTCCTATAATAATCTTAGGTATGGGCCAAGTATTGACTTATTAAAGGTGAAGTTCCCTTGATATAATTGGTCCTGCCCTCAGTCTGTTACTGTGTCCTCGGGTCTTGTCCGCTGATTCAGGAAGAGACAGTATCACATGTCCTACAAGGAAAAGGTCTGAATTATCTGAGGCTGGATGACGAGCTGCCACCTGTGATGCATCAGAAAACAGCAACATCATCAGCAAAGAGTTTATTTTTTCATTGTTTATTATAAAATGATTAAAAAAATGTTTGTTTAAAGCAAAATGATTTTATATCCCTATATGTGGAGTAGAAAAATGCTTCATATAGAGCTGATGACTTCCTGCCCGTCTTAGTCTGTCCCCCTGAGAGTTACTGATGTTGTATCACCTAAAATCCCCTCTCATTTCCTACCTTTCCTCTGGCCTTTCTGCCGTCTGGAAGACAAATTATTTTCTCATCTGAATCCATCTGATGTGCATTAATTTTTCCATCCAATGGTGCATCATGGGAAAGCCCTGAACACTGATGCAGAGAGCAATTAAATGTTCAGAAGCTGGAAGGGATTTTTCCTAAACCCTCTGAACCCTGTAAACCCAGCAGTGGGCATTTTTATTCAGTATCATGCCGTCTTTGCAGATGCTGAAAGGAATTTGTGAATTAAAAGATGCTAAATCCAATTTAGACAATAAATCTTACAGCGAGTTGCTTTTCTATGGCAAAATTAAATCTAAAAGTGTTCAAGTTGAATTTAATTCGACCTTTAAACTAATCCGATATTCTAATACCTTTTTTTATTTTTGTATTACAGAATAATGGCATTCATCAGAACATAACTCCAGCAAGCCAGTAAATAAAGGTTAAAATTCATCCTGTGGACATAAAAGAGAACTTACTGTCCGGTTTTAAGGTGATAAATGACTCAAATCATTCGAGTTATTAGTCCTGGCAGTGCTTTCACTAAATTTCCCATCTACGCTATTCCATGATGTATCGTCCATCCATCAGCTGCCCGAGTAAAGTGCAGCTGAATGAGGATTTAAAATTTAAAGGAAGTGATGATAGAAGGAGAAACCAACGTGACAGTGGTGAATAAGGCTAGTTACAAGAAAAGGTTAGGAAGTACATGAGGTGAAAACCATTAAGACCTGGCGAGCAGATGGTTTTTGTTCATGCAGGAGTTTGTGTGCTAGCAGAGCTAAGCTAATATATCCAGAGTGGAACAGATTTCTGGTGAAATATTTAAAAAATTCTTCCTTTCATTTCAGTACTGTTGTTAAAAATCTTAGAAGCTAGAGGTTATAGTCGACTGTTTCAGATGCGTTCCTTGATGGGAAAGTTAACGTTAAGAGAAGATTTTTAGTCAATAAAAACTATTTAAAGAAACATCCATGATAAAATACATTAATCTGCAGTTGTAATCTGCATTGTCTTCCCCTCAAACAAAACTTCTGTAAGAACTATATCATACACAGTAGATTGCTTTAAAAATAAAATAGAAAAAACATTATTGCTTTAAGAATTATTAAAATATGATTCTAATTTTCTCACAGTGAGTATTTGAGGTTCTGTTCCTCGTCTGCGTCCGTAGCAGACTGCAGCTGTGTGCTCTCCTTCCCCTTGCAGCCTGAAAAAGGCGGGAATCACCATAGAAACCAGTAACTTGGCAGGTCCTACAACCTCACTGGAATGTTGTGTCATGGCTGCCCCACAGGTCCTGTTTGCAGGGCTGTAAATGAACTCTTTGATCACCAGCCACTGTGGCTAGTAGATTGGTGAAGTTACCATCCAGAGTTTCCATTAGCCATTTTTCCAGAATGAAAGTCCGATTAAGGAGAGTCTTTTGTGGGGGCACTAGCGAGCAAGCTTTGGAGTAGAAGCATCCCACCAGACTCCACATAACTTTACTTTTAAAGTTTTTAAAAGGCACCTTTCGACAAAGCACGCTTCTCTATTTTACTTTTTTACGTTTTATTAAACTTCTACATACCAGCTCACATTAAAATAATGGCTGGAAAGTCATTTGGAAATTTTTGTCAAAGGCACATTTGCTTCATTTACCATGCTACAAAAAATCCCAGTCTTCCCAAAAACAGACAACTTTTTTTTTTAGGTTAAAGTCCAGGAAGTCTAAAAATATGATGGATATTCAGTGTCATGACTTTTCTGTCCATGATTTGAAGCAGAAATGTTTTTTTTAGGAGTTTGTTTTCACCTCAGTTCTGTTACTCGTCTGTACGTCTTCAGAGTTTAATCAGGAGTCCTCTCCGTGTCCTCTATGACTGCTTTCCTCTTAACTTCATCCCTTACCTCCCATCCTTCACTAGTTAACCTTTAACTCGGAGGTCATCGTCTGTTAGGATCAAATCCATCTGTCTGGTCTGACTGACTACTGTCCATCTGGGCCTGGAGACTGAGATGACAGGATGATGCAAACACCGTTATTCAATTAACCTCAAAGGCCAAAAGCTTGTAGACGAAGCTGTGATGGTCTTCCTCGGGTTCCTGGGGAGTTCTCGTTTTAAATGGACTGAGCTGCAACGGCGACCTCAGGGCTGCAGAAAGGGATTAAAATCTGAATTTTCTTTAGTGGAGCTACAGTTCAGCCAACTTTCATTTAGTTTTAGTCACTTCAGTCATAATTCTGCATTTTAGCTGGAGACATATTAGAATAGACTACAGTAGATTCAGTAGAATAAAATAAATGCTTTACCTATTACAGTTTTTAAAGTTTCTATTTTTCTTAAATTTATATTCAAATTAATCTAGACATCTATTAACGTGGCCTTGCTTTTTCCTAGACCTGAATAACATAGTAATTGTTCACAGAGAATAAAGTTATCTGTAGCTATTTCCTTAGTAGTTGTGTAGATTTACAGAGTGTCCCTGAACACGTCAGAGCGTCAGACGTCGCAAACCTGTCAATCAATCAATGCAATGAACAAAGATGTGTCTCTACTAATTATAAGTAAGTACTACACTGCTGATACAAAACAAGCCATTTGTTTTCATTTCAGAGGTGAATGAAGCTGCAGGTGAAGCCACAGTGTTTTCCTGCTGTGTCACATGATCGTGGCAGCCTATCAGATGTCATGATGTCAGGATGATGCTGCTAATGTTAGCAATGAAGAGATTTTGTTTAGATATTTTACTGGTTTAATGTAGGTTATTGTTTTATTATATTTATCATAGTACTTTTTTTTGTTTAATAAATGTGAATAACTTTATATTAATGTGTGATTTAATTATTTTATTATTTTTTATTTAATTTTTATCTTATTTTTTGTTTAATTTACTCATCAGTGTAATTTATTGTTTGAAATGCACACTGTAAACTCAACAGATAAACAGATGGTATCATATCAACAGAAAGAAACTGGGTGTCGCCCATCCGTACCTCGTAGGACCAGATAGCGTGGCCCTGGTCTAAGGTAGCTGTCCTCTCTTCCTTCTACTGTTATATCATCTCTGCTGGAAGCTTAGCTCCTGAGATGATGCTGGGCGACGTGCCCTGCTACAACAGGCCTGGTGTCTGGCCACTGGCCTACGCTGATAGCTCAGTGCAGCGTTCGCATGAAATCCATGCAAATGTGGCTTCAGATTGTTCTACTTTGCCTGGTTATTGTTGCTCCACGCGGTCATTCATGCATCAGCTTTTTCCTGTCCATAGTTGATATTTTTTTAAGATCACTTTCATCATGAATAACGCAGCACATGGGAACCATTTCTACCATCTTCCCTGGTAACCAAGCGGGACTATGGAAGTGTTTATGTTGGGAGTGGTAGCCTGGTGGTCACAGGGTGGGCTTTGGTCTGGAGGACCCTGGTTCAAGCCCCTACTGTGGCGACAGAGGTCAACCATGCCCTCAACCCCAGGCCCTGCCATGTGGCAACCCACTGCTCTCTGGTAAACATCTACTGGAGATGGGTAAAATACAGCAAACTGGGATTAATAAGGTAAAAATTATTATTAGTTGTGCTTGGATCTCTTCATAACCTGTATATATATGTATATAACCTGGATATTTCCGGCTCCTCTTTATTTTTTGATGGAAGTGTTTCGTTTTTGTCCCCATGCAGTAGTTTATATTAAGTCATCGTCTAATATTCATAATGGAAAAAAGCTGATGAATCCAATGAGGAAAGTTTTCATCAATAAAATGAGCACTAGCCAGCTTCCCATCCCCACCCCCAGCACTGGTTGTCCAGTCTCCCACAGTCCCGTGAGGCCAGATGGACCAAGTTCCCTCTCCAGCCTTGACCTCTATTGACTGGTGGGGTCAGCCACAATCCAAGAGACCAGAAGGAGGAGGACTGTGTTTGTTGTCGGTTATCTGTACTGCTCAGACAGACTGAGGTGACTTCCATGACCTCCATCCGACTGCAGCAGATTGTCAGCCATCCATCACCACCCACCGTCCCACCCAAAGCCCACACGCCTCCACCTCACACAGAAACTAAACGTTGCACCGTAAATGTAATAAAATACTGAACTTGCAGTTTGAAAGATCGAAGACCTGCAGAGGAAACTACAAATATGAGAAAGAGAAAACCGAGCTTTCCGGGAGATTGGTCCGACTCTGCAGTGCTGGTGCTTCGGTCTGCGCTCCACGAAAGAGCCGTCAGAGGAAGACTCACTGCATCTTCACCATGAAATTCGGTCTCACGTTGACAGATGAGCGTCTAAACCGGCCTCCTGGAAACCAGTTCTGCTTTCTGGTGGCTTTAATGAAACTTTTTGGCCACAGTGAGAAACGGTGTGTTTGGAGAGGAAAGAGTGTGAGTCGGCCATGTTTGGGCTTGTGCTGCAGCCTGACACTTTAAGATCAGTAAATAATCATTTCATTTTAATGTTTGATTTTGTTGCTGCCTTCTACTACTTCTTAAGGCTTTTGTTTCACCATCGATCAGATGAATTTGCCTGAAGATGGTTGCAGAAAGCATGATGAAGCCTGAACTTATTCATAGTTAAACAGCAACCAGAGCTGGGCTGCCCGGATATCTGCATGCACAGAAATACATTGTGCTTCAGACTTTAGTTTGACAACTGCTCTGAGATGTTTTCTGATTGGCTGCTAAGTAGGAGTGTGGTTGCTATTAGCAACTTCTTACCTTAAGCTAAGCTGCTAATATCTTTACTTTGTGTAAGTTGTGTGAAATATGTGGGGAGGGGTGTTGGTAGATGTTGCTTGTGTGAGTAACTCCAGTTTCTGAGCAGATGTAGAAGCAACAGAAGCTACTTTTAGCTGCCCAGTGAACACAGTTCTGTTAGCTTAGCTGTCTTTAGACTGACCATCAGTGTCACATCATCATCAGCGTCTCAGGAGCGGTGGTGTGTGTCTCTGTGGGGTAAATGTGATGGATATTTAACCCTTTAGCTGATCATGGACAACACCTCTCACCCTCTGCATCAGACTGTGGGGGCCTTAGGCAGCTCCATCGGTGAAAGACTCCTACACCCGAAGTGTAAAAGGGAACGCTTCCGCAGGTCCTTCATTCCCACAGAAATCAGACTGTATAATGCTGCATTACAATCTACTGCATCACCAGAACACACACTCACATGACAGTATGACCGACAGCTAATTATGCACTTTATTGTATAGCGTATATAATGTTTCTTTTATTTAATTGTTTTTATTTAACTTGTTTTATCTCTTTTTGAGCTGCTGTAACAGGGAACT
>JBAFTB010000016.1:1536662-1548133 GCA_037177355.1 Melanotaenia trifasciata
ATCCAGTTTGTCTCAGATTGGTGAAGCTCTGTCCATCTTTCCATCTGAGAGACTCTGCCTCTCTGAAATGCTCCTTTGTACCAGGTACTTTTCCAGCCTTTTGTTGCTCCTGTGCCAACTTTTTCCATCAAATTCAAACGTCTCTCTTTTATCCTCTTATGTGTTAGTTATCTTCTACTGGAATAAAATATGAGAGCTGGAAATGATTGGATTCTGTTTTAATTAACATTTTATACAGCATCCTAACTTTTTGGGACTGGAGTTTTAGTATACCAAATTATTAAAAACTACTAAAAAGTCATTGAAAAAGAACGAAGCTCCAAATTTTCTAGTTTGTTCCTGCAGCAGATTCCACATTTGGATCTGTTTTCTAAACACAGCGAAGAAGGTCATTTTCTGTTCAGTTAAGATTTAAATTAATTTATAAATGACAGATTTAAATCTTTTTGTAAATTTAAATCTGTAATTTCTAAAGTTTTCTGGAAATGTGTTTAGTAGAAAACATTGTGTGTTGTCTTATGAAAATATGTGACGTGGTTTTTACACTTAGCGTTTGTAGATGATGTTTTACGTCTGCATGCGTCAGTGAGATAACACATGATGTCTGAATACAACTACATGTGAGTCGACCAATCAGATATCATATCTCTGACGCCATGGATCCCAGACTCTATCTAAACTGATGTTTGTGTGGTCGTATGTATGTGCTGGTCGTGTGTGCTCAGTCAGGAAGAAAAGCTCTTTGTATGTTTGCTCTGTGCTGACGAGGCATTCACTGCATACCTTTCCCGCTCAGGGGAATTCAGACTTACGGTGGGAATTTTCCATTCTGGAAACTTAAATCTCGCCCTCTTTTCCTCTTTTCGTCTCCCGTCCCACTCTGTAACCTCCTTCAGGGTTAGGGCTGAACTGATGGACCTTCCTCTGTCTCTGAGTTTCTCGCTCCGATGCTCTTCAGTCTGAGCTTGGTTTCATACCGCCGCCTCAGCTCCCACAGCGGTACACATACCCCTACTTTTACATGCACTCTCGTGCACTTTACATTCCTGAAAGCATGGGCTAAATCGGATTGTGCCTGTCTGCTGTGTTTTATGTCCCTATAAGCTCTTTCAGCTGTCTGTGTGCAGGTGGATACATGTCTACGTGGTTCCCTGTGTGTACAAATATTAGATGCAGTTTGTTGTGGTTGAGTGGAAGCGGAGGAGGAGGTAGAGATGAGTGTGATTCACTGGCTGCATGGCCTTACTAATCTGATTAATTGTTTACACTCGGGTTGAGTCAAGCAGCCGCTCAGAATCCTACTGAACAGCAGCCGAGGTAGCAAGACAAGGAATAAATCTGCTCACAGCTACAGTCACAGGCAGAAAACTGTAACCGTTAAACTTTGTTTTATTATCAGTAGATGATGAAGATTGAGCCACATCAGCAGGCTCCTGTGGATGTGGAAGACCAGTTCTAATTTGAGGCACACAGTTGGTGACCATAGGTGTAGGGACGTAGATGGACCAATAAATCCAGAGCTTTTTCTTTTTAACCCCCAGGAATCCCTTGGAGGGCACAGCTTTAAGCCTTCTACAGTTCCACAAGCTCCAATCACCACCTCAGAAACTCTGCAAGTGGGACGTTCAGGGGCCTCATTTATAAAACTGTGCTAGCAAAGATCATTTCAGTATGTAGGAAAAACAAGAAACACGCCACATCTTATGAGTGCGCGCACACGTCCCACGCCTGTTTCCATTTTTAAATCAGAATCAACTCTAAAGCAGGCGCATGTGAAGGAGCACCTTGCCCCGCCCACATGGTGGCTATAAAAGGTCAGGTGAACGCCTATAATAAATACTCATCACATTATTGCCATGATGGCTCACGAGCGAAAAGAGCGAAGAAGTGGAATTTTCTGGATTGTGAGACTGATATCCTGATGGACTACGTTGGAAAACGTAAGAAGGTTTTATCTGGTGGGGACGGTGTGGTCATCACCAGGGCCTGAAAGGCAGAGGAGGGCAGCGAGTGTCCAATGCTATCGACGCCGTGTTGTCAGCACTTGCAGAGGGACTGGTACGATGCGGTTCCTCCTGATGCGTGTCTGTAGCGCCGAGCCCAAAGCATGGCAGAGGTCTGAAAGCATGGCAGAGGTCCGAAAGCATCGCAGGGGCCCGAGAGCATGGCAGAGGCCCGAGAGCATGGCAGAGGCCTGAGAGCATGGCAGAAGTCCAAAAGCATGGCAGAGGCCTGGGAGCATCGCAGAGGCCCGAGAGTGATATCTTTCCCAAATTGAACAGACCTTTTTGGATGATTCCAGAAAGCAAACTTGTCCAGTTTCTGCACCATGCTGAGTTTCCAGCTCACTTCTTGTTGGTAATCAATTTGTTGCTGCCAAAATAAAACGGCTGGAAGTCTGGACATGTTTTTTTTAATTTATTTATTTATTTTATTTAACCTTTATCTAACCAGGAGGTTCCATTGAGATTCAAAATCTCTTTTTCAAGATCGGCCTGGCAAAGGTAGCAGCCAAACCACAGAGTAAATGCAGCATACATATAACAATTTACATTTTCATAATAAAACAAGTACATAGTCCTAAAAACATCTCAAGAAAAACAGGCACATGTCTCCATCACCACATTCTTTATGGATCTTTAAATTTATTTATGGACATCAGTGTCTCTAGTTTAAGCTCTTTCTGTAGATTATTCCATCCCCAAGGTGCTGAATAGGAGAATGTAGTTTTTCCTGATTCTGTTGCAACTCTGGGAACGTTAAAAATTAACCACTTTGAGGAGCGTAACTGATAGGTATTAGAGCAAACAGAGGAGGTTACAGAGGTACAGCGGAAGTTTGCCAAGTATTGCTTTGTAAATGAAAATATACCAGTGCTATTGTCTACGAATTTTGAGAGATGTCCAACCAACTAAATCATAAAGAATGCAGTGACGAGTGAGAGACTTGGAGTTTGTAATGAATTGTAGTGAAGTATGATACAATATATCACCATAATCAATCCCAGACAGAAAAGTAGCTTCCAGAAGTTTCTTTTTAGCGCTAAAAGTAAAGCAAGATTTGTATCCAAAATAAAAGCCAAGTTTTACTTTAAGCTTCTTGACTAAAGTTGTAATATGTACATTGAAGGAGTGGTCCTCATCAGTCTATATCCCCAAGTACTTGTATGAAGATACTCTCTCTATGGATTGTCCTAAAGACAAGATACAACAATTGTCAAGTAGCTGTGATCGAGCTTTTGAGAAGACCATAAACTTTGTTTTCTGTGTATTTAAAACCAATTTTAGACTCAACAATGTATTTTGCAATGCCTGAAAAGCAGCCTGAAGTTCATGTACTGCTCCTGCAATGGTGGACGCTTGGGTGTAAATCACTGTATCATCAGCATATAGATGTAGTTTTACTTGAGTGTCTTTATCTAAATCGTTTATAAAGATGGAAAACAAAATGAGACCCAGAACTGATCCTTGAGGGACACCCTTGGTTATCTGTAGAGATTCAGATGTTTATGCATCATGAAGAATAATCACTGGAACATAATCTGTAAATATTCTTTTATTTCTCAAAACAGAAGTTCCAGCTCTTGTGTTGCATTCAAGGCCAAGCAGAACGCACACTGTTATTATATATCCTTTTATTTTGCTCTTTGTGTGCCTGCCTGCCTGATTTAGCTCCAGTTCCAGCATCTCTTTTCTGAGGTTAATTGAATGCCTCATATCAGTAAAAGGATGCATGTACAAACATAAACAGAGGTTTAAAGGTTTATCCACAGTGAACACATCACTGAGGCAACACACTCCAGGTGTTTTCTTAAATCTTTATGTATCTCAGAAGAAACTGGCCAAGCAGAGATTCATTACGATAAATTTCAGAACTCACACTTCCTCATAGGAGAAGCATTCTTGTCTGATTGTTTCTTTAAAAAATGTATTTTGTGACGTCCAGATGAAAATTGATGGACGTCCTGATTTCAGATTGTTGATCTTTACCAAATTCATGGCTTTAACCCTTCAACGCCTGACTTGTCATATCTGATTCATACAGTTTCTGAGACCTATTTCATCACTTTATAAAACTGAAACTCAAAACTCTGTTGTATACAGTCTGATCCTTGTCTTCTGCCTCCTGGTGGACATTGTGTTCACCGCGGTGTTTCTAACATGTCACATGATGATAAACTGAAGAACTGGAATTAGAATTCTTTTTGGTGATTATGTCTTGCGTCAGGCGGTAAGTGGCTAAATTTGATTTTTGACTTTACTAACATGACCAAACCTCATCTGGGACAACTGTAGGAGGAGCCCTGGAGCAACAACCTTCAATTGCTTGTTAGCCCTCTAGACCGGTGATCCCAGCTCGTGTCCTCAAGGCCATTTATCCTGCAGCTATTAAATGTCTCCCTGCTCCAACACAGCAAATTCAAAATAAATAGATCTCCTCAAAAGCTTGTTGAGTTCTGCCCAAACATCTTGACCCGTTAATCTGATTCAGGTGCTGCAGCAGGAAACATCCAAAACCTGCAGGACAATGGCCCTTGAGGGCCGAATTTGGACACCCCTGCTCCAGACAGACGTGTCAGCATATCCACACTTCATAAATGATTTAAGATGATGTAGCAGCAAGACGCCGCGACAGAGTCTCCTTTACAACTTCTGTTGACAGGGCAGACTTTAAGCTATAAACCAGTTTTTAAATTGTGTTGATAAACCAGTAAAACCAGAATTCTGATAAAAGATGTACAACAAACTTTCTTCCTGTTTGATGCAGAAAGAAATGTTAAAAACAGCAGATTCTAAGGAAAGGGTTGCAAGTATAAAGAAAAAGCCTAAAAAACCTAATACCTCATTCCTATTGGTGGAAAAATGCACAACATCAGCCAATCAGAAAATTCTATGATGCATCTGGTCACTGAGGACGAGAAGAAGTTGTGGGAGTGCTGCCTCCTGGTGGACAGGAGGACTAACACACCTTGTAAATGTCCAACCTGGGATGTCCTCTGTCTTGTAGTGGACAGGAGGATTCTTTACTGGGAAGAAATCCAGGCATAATTTTGCCATTAGAGTTCAGTCATTGGCTAAAAACAGGTCTGCGTTTTCTGAATGCTTCAAGTTGATAACTTTGTTTATTAAACTTGTACATAAACATTTTTAACAAAATTATTATATTTGTATTGTAATTTCATTAAAAATGTTTGTTTTCACATTTAAAAATCTAATTTATAATCTAACTTATAGAGGATGTAAAAAGAAAACAAACAAAAAAAAAAGACCGAAACCTCAGATGTGAGAAACCAAACCAGGCAGGTGAAATATGAAGGTAAAACCAAAAGTAGCCAAGAATGGCCAATTATACCCAGATGATTAACACAAATATTTAACCAGCCAATCACACGACAGCATGTAGCCATGTAGCCATGCTGAAGTTCAAACTGAGCATCAGGATGAGGAGAAATGGGATTTCAGTGGCTTTGAACGTGGTCTCTAATGGTCCCTGACAGCATGAATCAGATTTAAAGTCGTGGATTTTTCAGGAACATGTTCAGAAGGAGAATAATAAAAAATAAGACTTTTTGTTTAACTACTTTCCACCTGAGCATGCAGCAACCCGGATCCTAAAGACCAGATTGGAAAACAGGGTCTGTGGTGTCCTTACCACCAGTTCTTCTTCTTGTTTGGACTCTGATCCTGGAAGCAAACTGGACCATCAGAGTCATAGTCACCTTTCCCCTCCCCCTTTGCTCTTAAACATCTTTCTTCAACTTTCTGAAGTTTGAACATGTTTTCTTGGCTGCTGATGGAGCCATCAGCTGTTTGAGATGCGGATCATGATCTGAGCTCCGACTAATTGAGGATTTTTTTGCTCTCTCCTGCAGATAACTTGCTGCGTACATGTGCGTGCAGAGCGAGGCAGACGGGATAATGACTCTCTAATAAGGCTTAGTTCAGCTGCCCGCATTACACCGTCTGGCCTACATCTGATCTGAGCTCGGCTGTCTGCTGCGACACACTCCACCTCTGGTCAGCGCAGAGAAAGGGGTGAATTAAGAGGCGAGGAGATGAAAAGGAGAAGTCAGGAAAAATAGAGACGATAGAAGAGCTGCTGCTGTCAGACAGACAGATAGCATGATGGTGATCTGGATGAAGATGCTGCAGTTAATAACCATTCAGTTCTGACCCTGAGCCGAGGTAATGATGCTCTGATACGGACCAAATCAGCTATGGAGGGAAGGATGGAAGGATGAACAGAGGTATAAAAAGGAAAAGAGGGAGGAGGAAACTGATAGCTGCACCAAGCGTGCAGGAAAGAGTATAAACGATGCTGAGCTTTAACTCTGCAGAGGCACCAACGCTGCTCATCGAGCTTCAGCCAGCGAATCAGATGAAGAATGAAAGGACCCAAAAGAGAGGAAAGGATGAAAACTGATGAGAAGGGTGAGGTAAAATGAAAGAGCATGAGTTTAAGAAATAAAGGAGGCAGTAATGAAGCATCTGTGGGAGACGGTGTTGACCTTTCTGCTGTGGGCTAAATGAGGTCTGGTCCAGACACTGAAGCAAATAAAGGTGAGCTCGCTGTGGTAATGAGGCTGAACTTTAACCTCTGCAAAGGTGACAACACTGCAAGGCTTTGGCTAATGGATTAGCCTCGGCGCTAACAAGGAAGTGTGAGCCACCAGGGAGCCATCTCATCTGGAAAGGATGAATCTTTTCTGCATGTGTGGAAGGAGACACCGTGGACCTGAAGGGTTGTTGGACTGATGGATTTTACTCGGGGTGGCAAACCTAGACAGTCAAGGCCTCATCCGAACGATAATGATGGTGTTATTGAGAACGTGTGTGTGGTTCACATCACTCAGAAAACGACCAGCAGTCCGTCAAACTCAATGAGGAAATCAATGTTGCATTTACAGCAACATTCACCGGATTCACCAGATGTCTGAAATTACGAGTTTTATTCATCCTGCTCTCCTCAGTGATGAAGAATCTGCTTCGGAAAAACACCCGATCCTCTCTGTGTTAACACGCGATGCCAACAGGCAGCTGGCTGCACATTTGGATGATTTTAAGGGAAATTGAAGCATTTTATCATTAGATTCACTGTGAAAAGATGAAAACTACAGATCATGTGAGGCTGAGCAGTCAGACTTCCGGCTCAGCTGCCATCCGATATTCCCAAAAACTTAAGATCCCAAACAAACGCGTCAGAGCTTCAGACCTTGAAGGGCTCATCAGCAGTGTTAGAATAATGGATTATCACCTTAAACATCATCCAAAGCTTTGAAAAGAAGAGGTATTTGTTTTGGTATTTAATGTAAAAGGAACTTAATTTATGCATATTTTCAGCAGCCTGATTATCGTCCCATCACAGTTCCTGGATTTCTGTAAATCATTTCTGTAAACTCTCCCAGCAGTTAGAGCCTCCACATTTTCCACCATGACCATTTTAGAAGGGAGGTTTTGCTTCACCGTTACTTCTCAGAGCAAGGCACTCTTTGTTTCAGAGGTGTCTCAAAGGAAAAGTTGACCATTTTCAGTTCCCATGAAGACCCAGCTGTCGTGGGACCAACGTCATAGTGGAAAAAATGTTCAGATCACTAAACTATATGAGGATTGTTTTATGAACGAGGCCCAGTACCATGCTAGCTTTGTAGGGACACTACAGCTGAAAATGGAGGCTGTTCTAACACAAATGATTTGATTCTGAACCTCAAGCTGTAAGATAAACCGCTACAGATGTTTGTGTTGTGTTGGTGTCATTTGAACAGATATTAGTACAATCATCATGGATACACAGGGCGTACATGTGACTAAGGAAGCTAAAAGTACCACGTAGTATTTATACATTACTCAGAAAGATGGAGTTACTCACACAAGCAACAATAGTCTGCTTTTACCAGCACCCAGATACACTCATTTCACACATCATGTACAAAGAAAAGCCACCAGCATCCATCGGTTGATAATGAGGAGTGTGTAGCCATCTTTAACTTGGTAGCTCTTTGAAAGATAACTGGAGGGTAGAAAACTAAAAGTACTTCATGAGTAAATGTTTATTTATATAAACACAAAACACGGGAGACATTGAAACAAATTAAAGTAAAAGCAAGTTTTAAAAGATGAGTTTTTAGCTGCTTTTTGAAAAGAGTCCACAGATCTCAGGCTGAGAGGACGGGAGGTCCAGAGGGAGGAAGCCGCCCCTGCGAAGGCTCCGTCACCTTTGGATTTCAGTCATGTTTGCTTCACAACCCGCAGACCCTGGTTACACGATCCCAGAGACCTGCTGGGAGCGTGAGGCTGCAAAAGGTCAGATATAAACTGGTGCTTGATCATTTAAAACCAGGATTTTAAAATCCTCTCTGTAACGAACAGGGAGCCAGTCCAGCTGGATTAGTTTAGGGGTGACATGCGAATACTTGGAAGATTTTGTTATTGGCCTTGCAGCAGTGTTCTGGACACCCTGAGATCTTTTACTTAAACATGTGAAATGAAACTTACAATAGTCAAGACGCGATGAAATGAAGGCATGAATGATCACCTCCAACAAGCTGGACTTTTTTTTTTATTGATAAAAACAAGAACTCGCCAGAGATTTAATATGATCATCCAAAGATAACGCAGGGTCAAGAGTCGCCATAAAGGTTCCTAACTGACGGCCTAATAAATGAGGCAGGTGGGCCAAGACTCTGTCATCTTTCATCCAACTCCTGACAGCATCCAAACACCCAAACAAGATCTGTCTCTTAAAAACGTCCTGAGGTTTAAAATAAATTTATAACTGAATATCATCAGCATGACAATTTTACAAATGTTAAATATAAAATATGCTGGAGAGGAAATACGTTGGGGAACTTTCCACAACTTTGGAAAATCAGATTTTAAATTTTTAGCACCAACAAGTGCATTTTTTTTCCAAATATCCTGTCTGACTGCTAGCGCCGTCTCTGATGAGGAACAGCTCATAGCGGTCCCAGCTAGCATTTAGCCTCCCTGCGTGGCAGCGTAGACCAACAGCGTGACGCCACTGAGAGCGGTCCATTGATGACGGAAAACCCCTCCACCTCAGCATGTCCTCTAATGGGATTTCCATCCTCTAGATCTTTTATCGTGACCTACATGCATGCAAAGGAGGCAGAGATGAGCTGAGGGGTATTGATGTGGTGAGGTGATAGGGAATCAATAGGCCTATAAAATGTATAATCAGTCGGGGAGGAGTGGGCTGTCGGCCAAATGAACTCTGTCTCATTTAAGTGTCTCTAATTAAAATGTCCAACGTGTCCCCTCCTTATGTCTGTCTTTTGATGACGATGTCATTTACAGAGAAAAAATTTTGTTCAAATCTAGTTAATAATAATAATAATAATAATAATATTACATTTTATTTAAAAGCACTTTTTTTAAAATGTCAAGGACACTTTACAATAAGAAGATAAAGCAACAATGGATACAAACAGCATTAAATAAAAATGGAGGCAATGCCGGTGTGACTAATCCGGAGCTCCGGAAGGATTCCCGGTGGGCTGCGCAACTCTTGGGCCAGTGTTCCGGTCAAAAGAATAAAAGAATGAATGAACAAGTGGGTGAGTAAGAACGGGTCTACGCTTTGATCTCATTACTCATCTGAGAAGACTAATTAGAAGTGATGTGCGGATCAATACTAAAATATCTATCCCTCCTAACATTTACTAAACTTTCAGGATAGGTAGGAACTACTTCTTCTTCCGCCTGCTGTAGGCATACGAGCCAAGGCGCAGCGCTGCAGCAGCAGAGGAGACGTTCAGCTCCACAAACAGCAACGATGCAGGTTGATGTGACGTTCACGAACCTCCTTAAACATCTGATATCAGTCGTAACACAGAAGCGGTGGTGATGGAGCAAACCGAAGACGAGGACAGGTGCAGACAGGTGTCAGGTACTAGGTGGAGGACAGAGTAGATGGAGGACAGAGCAGGTGGAGGACAGAGTAGATTGAGGACAGAGTAGATGGAGGACAGGGTAGATGGAGGACAGGGCAGGTGGAGGACAGAGTAGATGGAGGACAGAAATAAGAGGACATGAGAGAGAGGAAGGGTGTGTGTGGAACATTTGTCTTCCAGTTCCTGCCTCCACGCGTACACACACAATCTGGGAAAACAGGAAACTGCGACACCAACTGTCCAGAGTAAAACTAAGACGATGAAGAGGTGGAGAGACTGCTGCCAGCCTGAACCAGTCAGTAAAAGCGAACAGAAAGCTTCGCTCGTTTATTCTGAGGTCCAGCAGACTGGGACAGACTGTGTTTGTTTGTGTAGCTGTGATAAAAATGAAGGTAAAATATGTTTAATTATCTTTTTTCTTCGGTTTTGAGATTTAGCTTAATTAAAATATCTAAATCTCTTTAAAACATTTAGAAAAAAGCTTTTCCTGCTTTTCGGTCCGTCATCTTTGTCACATACAGTATATATTAGAAATTTGTCACCTTCCTCCTTTTCTTTCCTTCTCCCCTCTGACACCAAAACTCTTCTTTCTCTTGTCTTTTTTGTTTTTGAGGGCAGGATGGTGAGTCTAATCTGTGTAATGGAATTTCTTCCCACTGGGCTGTGAATTTGTTGCTTGCGTGCTGATTTGAGTATTCAGATTTAGATTATTGACCTCATGTCTCCATTGTGTCTCAGAGACATGAGGGACATTACAGAGGTTGTCACAGTCAGACTGAGTTTGTCCATCAGAGCAGTCGAGTGTGTAGCTCAGGTAAGTCTGCAACCACAGAGCTGCCCAGACTCATACTGCTACTCCACAGCAGAATACAGGGATGTTTTTCAATTCTAGAGGGTCGTGGTTGTTTCAGGTCAGGACTGCTGCAGGCCAGTCCAGTACCCGTACCCTCCTCTTCCTCAGCCACAGTGCCGTAATGCAGACCAGTGTGGTTCTTCATCATCTTAGCAAAAACTACAAGGACGTTCCTGGAAAAGATGAAGACAGCAGAACCCTGATCCGACCCCACACCCTCAGAACCCTGATCCAACCACACACCCTCAGAACCCTGATCCAACCACACACCCTCAGAACCCTGATCCAACCACACACCCTCAGAACCCTGATCCGATCCTACACCCTCAGAACCCTGATCCGACCCTACACCCTCAGAACCCTGATCCAACCACACACCCTCAGAACCCTGATCCAACCACACACCATCAGAGCCCTGATCCAACCACACACCCTAAGAACCCTGACCCGACCCTACACCCTCAGAACCCTGATCCGACCCCACACCGTCAGAGCCCTGATCCAACCACACACCATCAGAGCCCTGATCCAACCACACACCCTCAGAACCCTGATCCAACCACACACCCTCAGAACCCTGATCCGACCCCACACCGTCAGAGGTATCGGAGCACATTAGAGGTACGTTTATGTATAACGTATAAACTAACCAACGTCTCTTTTAGCCTTGACCAAAACACTTTATGAATTGAGACGTTCTCTACCAAA
>JBAFTB010000016.1:1573229-1583297 GCA_037177355.1 Melanotaenia trifasciata
CCCATCCAGACAACGTCTCTTTCAGGGAAGACCTTGCAGGTTTCAGCAAGACGATGCTGAACCACATCCTGCATCCACCACAGCCGTCGTCATATTTTCCATCACATGGAAAATGTCTCAGTTCCTGACATGTTGTTTATGTTACTGGGAATAAAACATGTTGATGAGATTCTGTACTATTTTTTTTATATTTTATACAGTGTCCTGACTTTTTAGAGTTGGGTTTTAGGTTTAGTTCAGTTACTATGAAAGGTGAAAACTTTTTCTCACATTCAAGCTATTTATAAAGGAAAATGTTCTCATACATCCTTTAAACCATGTACACACCAGGTTTCAGGTGGTATATGTGCTCTAGACGCCTGTAATAATGTGGCGTTTGGATGTTAGCATCATTGTTCTGTTTGCAACCCAACCATGACATTATCACCTCCATTACTTTTTACGGTTGAGCAGTCATTCTTCTAACGATGATCTCAGCTGCATGTTCCTAAAGATCAAACACTGAATTCTGGTTCAAACAGGAAATTTTAAAAATATCTTGTAGTTTAAGAAGCTTTTGGTGATGCTGACCAGAAGATGTGTGGTTAAAAGAAAGCTTGATTAAAGTTATTGAACTGATTTAGGAGAATTTCTGTCTTCCATGAGCAGGCGGGAGGAGCTGAATCTGCAGCATTTTGGGAGCTTTGTGTAGAGGAGTGTTTCAGCAGCCATATGTAAACAGTACCAGAAAATATGGCCTCTCTGCATGGCTCACTGCAGCATCCCACTGCCTCCACACACACTCTGGAACTCACATATCTGCTAGGACTGTCATTGATAGAAATACTGTTTGGTTTTGATGCACCATGAGGTCTTAAAAGAAAAAAACTTCTTTATAATTTTTAAATAAATTATTAATTTGTTTAATTAAATAAACCAAAATATTAAGAAAAGCCTGTGATTGTGAATCTTTTCCCTCAGAACCCTGATCCAACCCCGCACCATCATAGAACCCTGATCCGACCCCACAAAATCATAAAACCCTGATCCGACCCCATACCATCATAGAACCCTGATCCGACCCCGCACCATCATAGAACCCTGATCCGACCCTGCAAAATCATATAACCCTGATCCGACCCCATACCATTATAGAACCCTGATCCGACCCCGCACCGTCATAGAACCCTGATCCAACCCCGCACCGTCATAGAACCCTGATCCGACCCCGCACCATCACAGAAACCTGATCCGACCCAGCACTGTCATAGAACCCTGATCCGACCCCACACCATCACTGAACCCTGATCCGACCCCGCACAGTTATAGAACCCTGATCCGACCCATACCATCATAGAACCCTGATCCGACCCCGCACCATCATAGAACCCCGATCAGACCCTGCAAAATCATAAAACCCTGATCCGACCCCATACCATCACAGAACCCTGATCCGACCCCACACCATCACAGAACCCTGATCCGACCCCGCACCATCACAGAACCCTGATCCGACCCCGCACCATCATAGAACCCTGATCCAACCCCACACCATCAGAGACTCGATCCAACCCCGTACCATCACAGAGCCCTGACCGCAAATCATCAAAACCGGGCTTTTGGACTTGTTCCTGACAACAGTCTGGATGCTCCTTTTGTTCGTTGCTCCTTTTCTTCCATCAAAGATCTGGAATACTGAGTGGTCTGACCACAGTCCAGTCTGTGATGGTCCAGTCCAGATGCCTCCAAATCCAGAGAAGCTGACACCGTCTCTAGAACTCTGGTCCAGGTGAACATGCAGCTTCTTTTCTGCTCAGTAAAGTCTGAAGTGACGTCTGTGAATGTAACTCTGTACTTTAGAGCTGATGATGGTTTCCATGGTAACCCTTGCTCATTTGGTTCTATCAGCTGGTGATGATGGTGGTTCTGGATGCAGGTCCATCTGAGGGATCATAGACCTGAACAGATCGGAAACATTTCCCACATGTTTTGCAGGAATCTGTTCGTCTTAGACCTGCTCCCTCGTCCTGTACACTGAAACATCTCCAGATTGATGGAATAGTTGAATGATATCATGACTGAAGGAGGAGAAATATGGAAATCCTTCCATCTTTCTTTGATGTTTTAAACTGTTTGATAATTTTGATGATTTAGGACTTTCATGGACGCTGAATTGGACCAAATCATTTGTACAGTCACCTGTTTGACATAAGATTTGTCATTCCTATCGCAAAATTTTCGTTTTCCAAACTTTTTAGGTATGTGTTGCGTCTGAAATCTAAAAATTGGGTCTTTGTTAACACATGAGATGGAGTTCAAATATTTTGGCTTCATGCAGTGACATCAGGTCAAAGTGAATGAAGATGGCGGTGAGTACAGTCTGATGATAACTCCAGCAGTGATGTAGGTGGATGACACACAACATTCATCTTTGCACTTTCTAAAAACAGCCATGAATAAAATATAAAAAAGTGCCAAATTACGTAACAGTCAGCATTGAGTTTGTATGCGTGCTCTCTCAGAACCCACTCCAGCCCATTCTGCCTGCTCTTAAATTGTACTTTCCACTCTAGTTATTACAGCATTAGACAAAAAATGAGAAGCACTGAGGGGCTGGATAATAAGCACAAAAATAGAGCACTCAGTCAGCAAACTGCAGCCTCGTCACTGAACAGTCACAAAAAATCCTTTAGTGAACGACATGAGACGGTCATCCTAAAACAAAACCTCCAGGACAAACACCGCCTCTCTTCTTCGCCTCCTCATGCTCATATTTCTTTCCCTGCCATTTAATTTGCTTGGGTGCAGAGCTGGAACCGAGCAGATTAGGATCTCCCCTCCCCCTCCACCCCATCCATCCATCCCTGTCCCAGTCTGCTGCCTGGTTTTCTCGTGACAGCCAGCGTTCAATCTGTGAGCCTTTCCTTCAAAAGAGAGGAGGCTGAGCCACATGCTCAGCGGGTGATAGATTGTACAGTAGTGACTCTGACACTGGGGAGCATGTTGGGAAGATGAACAATACTGTTGTGTCTGAATCTCTGCTTTATTACAGCACACACACACACACACACACACACAGTAAGTCATGCAGACACACTCCCTCTCAGGGGACCAATTAAACCTATAAAACACAGGACTGAAAACTGCACATATGCCCATTTGTTGGAACAAGTGATGGGAGAAAAACTCAGCTCCTTTGAGTTAAATAGAAAATTGCTGGTTTAATTTCACTGCAGCTCTAAAATGATGAAAGCTGAAAATCTAAATACAGAGACCAGAAAAAATATTAAAGACTTTAAAATAATAACTTTCTTTATCCTCATGTCTGAGGCTAGGTTTATACTAGCGCCCCCTAGAGACCAGATTCTGGTGAAAGGCCCTGAAACCGTGCGGGTGTATGCTAGCCAGCGATGTGCAAAGAACATTTAACTGAACACAACACGTCCTTTTCTCAATCTAGACAGGCATGTTGGTGCTGGAAGTTCCTGCAAATCCATTTTTTTAGTTTTTAGACAGTCCTCCAAACCAAAAAAAAATGTATAATGCAACCTAACAAAGCAGAACCCTCAGAAATGATGCTACGTTTGAGTTTAGAGGCCAAAAATCAATAAATAGCAAAGAAGGACAGGCGGGAAGAGACCATCAGAAGTTACAGTTAACTTCTTTATATATATATATATATATATATATATATGTATGTATGTTTTATTTTGTTTTATTTTTTTCTTTTCTTAGCAAAAAAGTGAAATAAAATTATGAAGCATTGTGTTTTCATAAAGCGCAAACCACACACTGGCATCAGAGCAGGCCTACCCTGGTTTTTAACTGCTGTAGTTTGGGTGTAGGTGGGGGTGGAGTAGGGTAGGCATGGCCGTATCGTGCACTCAACTTGCCGTGCAGTTTAGAGAAACCTCCCCAAGAAATGCATCAAAGTGTGCGACAAGGTTGGAATAAGTTGGATAAGTTTTGTTGCGATTATGTCGCACGGTTTTTAACAAAATATAAATTTGCAAATTTTTCCCCGTTGAAAATGTTGAAAATGTTGAAAATGTTGAAAATGTTGAAAATGAATGATACTGAGGAAAAGGGGAAAACTTGCCGTATTACTCAGGCATGCTTTCGCATAGAAACTTAATTCAAAGTTAAAATAAGACACAAAAGACAAGTTTTATGCTTGAATTGACCTGCGTGTTTACACTGTAGGATGTGACATCATAAATTTGACTTCCTGTTGTCTTTCTATCATCTCCAACCAGTTTGCCCATTCTCCTCTGACCTCTGGCATCAACCAGACATCCTGTTCCAGACACCTGCTGGATATTTTCTCTTCTTCAGACCATTTTCTAAACCCTAGAGATGGTTGTGGGTGAAAATCCCAAGGAATACTCAGACCGACAACCATGCCACGTTCAAAGTCACGTAAATCCCTTTTCTTCCCCATTCTGATGCTCAGGTTGAACTTCAACAAGTCGCCTTCACCACGTCTCCATGACTACATGCTGTCGTGTGATTGGCTGGTTGGATATTTGTGTTAACGCGATGAGCAGGTGGAGCTGATGAAGTGGACGGTGAATGTAAATTGACGGAAGCGTTTTGGTGCTGGAAATTCCTGCAAATGTGTTTTTTTTTAGTGTGAAACTAAAAGAATAACGAATTGGTCTGATTTCCGCCAGCTGAACCTGAAACATTAAAGCTGATTGGTTACAGTCTCACATATCAATGATTTAACACTTGGGAGAGATCCCGTGTTTGGAGGGCTGATAGTTCTTCATTTAACTGATAAAATAAATGTTTTGTTTTGGCTGTTTTACAGCTGAAACAGGAGAAACGAACAGAGGAAGAGACCTGCATGAGAGCAGAGAAGCCCAGGTGAATTCCTGGGAATGTCACCATGGAGACCAAAGCATCCAGGGAGCCACTAATAGTGACCCTTTAGCAAAGACCAAGGCAGCATCAGGAGATGAAACTTCTTCATCTGGTTGTGTGAGGTTTATCATAAAGTCAGAGATGTTTAGAATGACTTCTCTTAGATTCCTTTAAACGTGGTTGAAGTGACGGCGGGGGTGCGGGGGACTCTTCCCAGAATTTAAAATAGATTTGCCTGCGGCTGGACAGTGTTTGCCCATGCAGCGTAGTATTGGACCCTTCGAATCCACCTGCTCAGCTATCGGGGTTTTGTCTGTCTTGTCTCTGTTTCTGTCTCACAGTTTATATTTGAAATGATACTTTATATTTTCAGATTAAGCTGATGTGTTAACATGTCCCTGGAACACGTCTGTGATAAAAACTTCTGCCGTCGCTCTGAAGGAACACTCAGGAATCTGTGTGGAGGTTGGTGCCTATCTTATGTTGTGTTTTATCTATCGGAGGCACATTTGAGGTCAGACACCACCTGTGATTCCAGCCTCAGCTCCGAAAACCCACATCAGAACTTGTTGCCAGTTTATGAAAATATATTCGTTGACTCAAATGTTCCTTTGCGAGCTGAGATAGGAAGCTAGACACCACGAGGAGGACGGCCTGGGCTGAGCGGAGCTATCGTGACCCACGGACACCTGCCAACCACCAGCTTATCAGTGTGCGTTTAAGTGTCTCATCCTTGTTTTTTGCGAGCAGTTGTACTGCCAGGAAATCCTCTGACAGCGATGTTTGCTTTCGCTTCTCTGGATGAGTTTGTTCCTCTTAGAGTCACTAGCTTCATAAGGAGACAGAGTTTCCAGTCAAGTGTCTGTCTGCATTCACGTCACAAGGCTGAAGGGACTCTAATAAAACTGTTACTGTCTTTTTAAGGGCTGCGTGGGCAGAAATCCCATTAGTATTCAGATGTTTTGCAAATCGAGTTTATGTCACTTTAGTATGTGGTTGCATGTGTGTTGGGGAATGGTAGCTTAGTGGTTACACAGCTGGGCTTGGGTCTGGAGAAGCTGGGTTCAAGTCCCCAGTCTGGTAACTAAGGTAAAAACCACTGTGGGTTCCTGAGCAAGGCCCTCAACCCCCGATTGCTCTGAGTCTGGCAGCCCACTGCTCCTAGCAACTAGGATGGGTTAAATGCAGAGAAAGAATTTCTCCACTTTGGGACTATTTTTATTATTATTATTAATATTATTATTATTATTATTATTATGACATGAGGATGATCATGATGGAAGTCACCAAGCCCTGTTGTTACACTTCAATTAGGGCAGGACAATACTGAAATTTCACAATCATTTAATCTTTGTTTAATCATTTTTCTTTAATGATCATTTTTATGATAATAAAACAAAGATTTTTGTCAAATAAAAGATTTTTTATTAACAAACTGAATGGCAGAAAAGTTTAAAGTTAAGCTTTGTTTTGTAAACAATATAAAATAACATCAACAGTGTCACAAAATAATAAAATAACTCTGTTTTTCCTTTTTATCATCTAATATCTATCTATCTAAATATCTAAACCAAAGCAAAACCTACTATTGGTTGGCTCTTTGACCTCAGAACCCTCTGCAAGAAAAATATTGATCTCATCACGCTGGTGTTGAATGATACTGATTCTAGCAAGGCAAGTTTATTTGTAATACAATTCAAAGTGCTTTATGATATTTGGATCGACCTGCCCAGCCCCAATTACAAAGTTTTTGTCAGAGCTAAAGCTAACCCTCTAGCTTAGCACCTGCTCAAACAGCTAAAGCTAACCCTCTAGCTTAGCACCTGCTCAAACAGCTAAAGCTAACCCTCTAGCTTAGCACCTGCTAAAACTGCTAAGGCTTACCATTTAGTTTAGGAGCTGCTAAAAAAAAACTAAAGCTAACCATCAAGCTTAGGTGTTCTTCTTCATTTTCTGTTGTTACATACATGAAAACATGAGTATTTCCTGTTCTTCCGTGTGCTGACCAACACATACAGGTTGTCTCAGTGTGTAGTCAGATGCAGAACATCTGTAAACCATGTTGGATCTGTATAAAATCAGTATTCAGAGTTAAGTGAATGGTGGGAAGGTAGCATTGGACTTCTGCTGACTGAGCTCCAGACATCAGTGCTGGTTTCCACTAATGCTCTTGGGCTTGAATGGGAGCAAATCCCAGTAGCCAGATTCAACATCTGGTGGGAAGCCTGAAACCAGAAGAGGAGCTTAAGGCCTAGGGTTACAGCTGGTATGTGGACGTCGAGCCCAGCTGTCTGCATACTTTGAACAGTGTGATCCTCATGGATGTAAATGTTGCTATCGGATAAAGATTATTTTCAGCTGTATGTGATGGGAAACTTTTGTTTTTGAATCCATAAATTCAATAAATAACAGCAGAACAGAAACTGTCATAAAACACAATCTGAACATTTTCATAACTACAAATAAAAAACAGCTTCGTGACGTTTTGTCAGACAATCTCAAAAGATATAATTGTCCAATTTACAAGGTGAAAAAGACTGAAAATACCCATTCGCAGCAGCTTTTGTGAAAAGTTGTGGTAATTTATTGTGTTATTTTCTTGGAAAATCCCCTGAAATGTATTTTTAATATTTTTTATTATAATTATTGGATTAATACTAAAATTACAGTTTTTGGGGCCTGACAGCAAAAAGGTCGCTGGTTCGAGCCTCAGCTGGGGGAGTTTGCATGTTCTCCCCGTGTATGCGTGGCAGCCAGGGCTCAAATTAAACTGGGCCTTTCGGGGAAGCCTTTTTGGTTTTTGGGGACATGTACCGCAACTTTATATTACTTGCACGCGGATTTATATTACTGCATTTAGCGCAGTCAAAAATATGGTTACTATTAAAAAAACTACCCTATGCAGCTTGTTTAATCAGAAACAGCGACGGAGAGCTCTTTAACCACAAAAAGAAGCACATCAGGTGGTTGTGTGGATGCTCACAGCACACAACAGACAAACAATGCTGCTGTTCACGGTGCTGAAGGAAACATTTTTAGGGCTCCTTCTAAAGTATCAGCTGAATCTCTTTAGGGGAGCCAAGCTCCCCTTAGCTCCTCCGTAATCCATACCCTGGTGGCAGCCAAAGACATGCATTTTAGGTTGACTGGTTACTCTAAATCCTCCCTAGCAATGATTGCGAGTTGTTGTTTGTCTCTCTGTGCAATGGACTGGCCACCTGTCTAGGTGCACCTGCCTCTCACCTGCTAATCGCTGGGAAAGACTCCAGCTTCCCTGCGACCCTGAATTGGACTAAGCAGTATAGATAATTATCACAATTTAAAATGTGATAATATCACATTCTATTGAAATATTTTCTTCTTGTGGATGTCCACCACAGCTGTTGGCTGATTTCAAAACCACCTACTAAATGCTACACATGCTAGTCCCTAGCATGAAGTATAGGACCTTATAAGTCTTTCATTTTGTAGCAAGCTCTGCTTTTTAGCCACTTTCAGGCTTAGAAAAGTGGGGGTCAACACTAGCTGTAAACATTTTTAAAATGTGAATCTTTATTCTGTTGAATCTACTTATATGATTGGTTATATCTGACTCAACATTTAGGAACATTTAGGCATCTCAAACTGTATGCATCAGACATGATACATATAAAATTAATAATGATATAATAATAATATTAATCAATTAAAATGTTCTACTTACGTGAAAACAACCTTTTCTTTTCCTGTTAGAACAACTACTTCTTTTACTGAAATACAACTACTAATGTAGTCTATGGCTTTGAACCAGTTAAAAGACACAAGTATGATTGATGTTTCTCTGTGGTGTCTCTTTTAAAGGGTCACCTTGCTGTCTGGGAGGCATTTTTATAGAAAAACGGTGCCATAGACATAATTCCACCATTTCACTCACATTTCACTTCCCATTTACGTGTATTTTTCTGAGTGAACTTGTAGCATGTCGTTAGAAGAGTGGAGGTCCAGACCACCATACGAAAATGCTGCAAAATAAAGAAGCTGAAGCAGCATTTTTCCCTCCAACCAGCAGTCATTCTGAAATGTTTTGCACCATCAGCAAAGCTTTAAAAAGTTCTCATTAATGTGTTTTTTCTGCACAGAAACAGGTGGCTGGAATCAGAATTATAATAATGTGAGATTGTATGTGGAGCTGGAGCGTTGGGGGCACTCCTGTGTTTTATATGAGCTGCTTGCGTTCGCTATGCAAATATCCCCTTGATGCTCTATTGTTGGGAAAGTTAAACGGGAGCAGGTTGAGGACGCTGCAGATTAATGCTGCCGCTCCCCTCGTCTGCTCCACCTTCTTCCTCCCTCTTTCCTCTTCTCTATGATGAGGGGCAGAGTCAGTTCCTGTGTCATTGTTAGAGATCCATCTGCCCGGCCACGCACACACCAACACACTCAGAGCGGCAGCAGCAATTAAACCTGTTTGACACACTTGACAAGAGAAGCTTTGGGTTGTGTGTGTCCGGCACAAGCCATCTGTGAAACACAAACACACACATAATCTGGGCATTAAATACATTTCATCCTGGTTGCTGCTGCAGGAAGACCCTGCATCCTCCTCCTCCTCCTCTTGAGACAAGACAGACGAGTGTGGGGAGGTGTTGGATGGACAGAATGGGTGAAGGGCAGATTGGAGAGCAGACCTTTCATTTATGGTTCCCCCCTGAAGTAGGACACCAGGTTGCTCATAGAAAGACAGCAGCTGTAATTACTGGTGGAGGCAGCCCCTGTGTGAAGATGCAGCATTGATATTATGCTGTTAAAGGGAGATTACCATGTGGTTGATGGAGGGTCTCAGCCTGTCTGGGTCTCCACTCTGGAGGCAGCTGATCCTAATGATGACATTGTTCCACTTTATGGCCTTGGAGAAATAAGTCTGAGAAAAGTTTTTTTTTTTTGTTTTTGTTTTTGTTTGTTTGTTTTTTTGTGTGTGTGTTTTTTTTTTGGGGGGGGGGTATTTGATTGGGGATCTGATGAAAAAATGGTTGATCAATCAGGCTTATTTCAAACATAAAGCAACCAAATGTACTACACAGAATCACAAGAAACAGACAAGGGAATAGGCAAGGCAAGGCTAATTTATTTGTACAGCACATTTCATGTACAAGACAATTCAAAGTGTTTTACATAAAACATTTCAGCAGGGTGCAGAAAGCAATACAAGTGCATAAAAAAACAAAGATTAAAAGAAATGCAATT